>BLKR01004070.1:0-121059 GCA_011170035.1 Teleogryllus occipitalis | reverse complement strand
AATTTTAAACTAAAAACCTAATACATAGAAATTATTACATAGACATTGTCCTCTTGGAGACAATGCAAGATCTCACAAGGCACGAACAACACGGGATTTGCTTCGTAGTTTTGTCTGGAAGGTCTGGCACCATCCGCCGTACAGTTCTCATTTTGCGCCCTGTGACTTTCACGTGTTCGGGCAGTTCAAAGAACATTTGGGAGGAAAACAATTTTTCAACGATGACCAAGTTTGCATAGCTGTTCTTAGGTGGATCAAGGACCTTGGAGCGATTTTCCATCATCAGAGCATCGAACGATTAGTGAAACGTTCAGACATAGTTCTGCAGCGAATGAAAGAGATTATACAGAGAAATAGTGTTCTGTTTGTGTACCACACTTATCAATAAAATGTTGTTAGACCTAAATATTTTGAGTGTAATTTACCTTTTGAATTCTATACGTATATTTAACATTTACTACTTGTAATCAAATATCCAATTTGATCTTTTAGCTGCAAGGTAAAAACTCTTGTAAAAATGTCTAAGATCATAAAATAAATACACGTAAAATAATTCGCCTCATACAAAGCTCACAATGTGAAGCGTGACCATCGGTTGCTTCTATGAATATTCCTGAAAGAACAGCGATTTACATAATTTATATTCTATACATTTATTGGCTGATGCCAATAATAATGTGCAATGAATGTTAAACACCTACTCCTTTCGACTGGAACACTTTCCTCAAATATCTCTAATTCGTTCATTTCTACAAACATACATTTTCTCAACGTGAATTCACCCACGTGAGTTATGGTCTTGAATTGCTTTGAGACTTTTTTACTCCAAAAACAGAATACAGTCATAATTACAGATACAATTCATACAAGTGATATTGAAAAGTAGTATTAATCAACAAACAACATATATAGTGAATGTTGCGATAAATGTAACTCTCTTTTCCCCATTGCTTGGTAAACAATAGATCTGATGGCAATTTTCCGCTTTGAATTGGTGCAATTGGGCACCCACCGACTTCGTGGATCTATAATTGACGATTTGAACACAAAGGAGCTATTATTTTATGAAGCGTAAGTAACTTTCGTAACTCGAAGACGTTAGCCGCTCTCAAAGACGCATGTGGCTGTATACGTTCGCTGAAGAAAACAGAAAACCAACCAGTTCAGACAGAAGAATCGTTAAAAGTGAATGACTGCCGATCGAGTAAGTGTAATGCACAAACATATGGCGCCTCCTAAAAAGTCAAATAAGGACCAGAAAGAACCTATCTAACGGCATACGGCTGGCTTTGACCTCGAATGGACGGACAGACAGACAGACACACTTTATGCCATCAATCGATTTTTCAGTATCAATGGATTCTGACTACTTGTTAGAGAAAGACATTTTTAACATATAAAAACTAGTTTTATCCACTTTTTCGTAATCAGGGCCCGACAATAACACTTTCTTTCTGTCGGAGAAGCGACTACATTACCCAAGTGGTAACCACAAAGAATGAGCAAGGAAAAATATTTACTACAAGACGGCTACATAGTTTTTCTTCATTTTTTAATTCAATAGAGAAAATTACGCTTAATGAAAATGCACAAGGACCATTTTCGTTGAAGTTTGAATTTTCAAAACAAATTAACATTGCAAAAATTCAACATTGACGACAGATGGTTTACATAACCGTAAACTGGAGATGTGCGGTCGCTGGGGCTGTTGTGGAATTGTAAACGCACGGCCATCTTCTCTGGCGAGTTCTCAGAACGTTTTTTGTTCATAGTACCTCCTTATGTCTTTCTAACAACACTAAGACGCGGAGCATGGGATCTAGTTCCAGCCGTTCACCTTTCAGCGTCTGTTGAAGTTTCGGAGCGCTCTCGTAGACCTCACGTCACAACTTTTCCGGCCACTGCGAATACTTAGAGATCAAGGAATAGGAGGGGAACTCCCGTGGCACAACTACACTAAGGTACATGAAAACAGACAGCTCTGCACTCTGTGGCCAGAATGGACACTTTTTGGTTATTGTGGTAGCTGGCACAGCTACACAGCAGTGTGGTGCACGGTACCAAATCTACTTTTTGGACTTCCAAAGTAGATAATAACCTCTGTAATACCACGTATTCCGCTGTTTGCTCCCTACTTTAAAAATATCACAGGAACAATGTAAATAGGGAGAGAATCAACTGGAAATTTTATAAAAAGTACCATCTTATATTATTCATAAAATATACTCTGAAAACATTCTCACGTGATAGTATGTAGGTACAGCAGAATAATCTGGTGTTCTAGACACATTACACCGTTCTAAACAGTTCTCGACGTACAAAACTATATATCTGCATTAATAGAATTATAAATCTATCTCCTACACCTTCACAGCACTTCAGGAAAAATGTGAAATACACAAATAAAAGAACAAGCTATGAACTAAGTGCATACACATTTAACGATACACCAAAATTGTTTCTCGTATTTATTAAGGTACTTGAAAGGACAGTACTGGTTTTAGGATACAAAGCATTTTAGCATATTCGAGTACACAACATTTCTAAAGAATTACATACCCGTTCTAAGCGCCGGACTCGGCAAATGCTTAATTACCGCACATCGGTCCACACTATCACAGGTTGTCACGTGCGTTGCGGATCACTGGTTGCTACGCGTCCTCACAGAAACCCTCCTGCTCATCCCGCGACTGGCCGGCATGGAAGGGCAATATTCCCAAGAGCTTCCACCAATGCCCTGTGACATTTTCGGGCATTTCTTCCATGGAGAACGGTGTATGAGCGCTGCTTCAAACGATTTTCATTCATCTGCCACGGTGGCAATCAGACGACGAATTTCACAGTGTTGTCTGTGCTAATAGAGACATTTATAAAGGCATCTGTTGTTGTGAACATACATTATTACAGCATTTCTTTCATGCGACAAATAAAATTGTGAGATCCGATAATATTTATTTTAGAAAAACTAGTAGTGCTAAAACAGGTCTTACTTTCTCGCCTGTATTTTCACCCTAAATTACGCGAATAGTACCAATATTTTCGAAAAATTGTACATGACCTTATTTCAAAATCTATCTTTAAGGAACAGATTTCATCAAGGGAAAAATATCTTTCTTTAATGATTTAGTTGTAGGAAGACTCCGCAAAAATTTTGAACTTGAGCAATTTTTGAAAAACCAATTTTCAAAGAACATGAGACCAGCACCATTCCTTTAAACGTCCTTTACACTATCCGAAAAACAAAATTTAATCAAAAACGATGGAGCAATTTTTTAAGAAAATTGGAAAATATCCCTGCGACTTCCTGTAAAGTACCCCCCAAAATTAAAATATCCGTTTAAACTTCCAGGGGTCATCATATCAGTCAGATCGATAGCGGAATATCAATTTTGGAGAAAATCTGCAGAACGATTTAGCCGCAAGGGTTGTTCAGAGACGGACGGTCAGATGTTTTGCCGTTATTCGATTTTTCGGTATCAAGGGCACATAAAACAAGGATTCTGCCTACACCAAGTGATAGAGGGTTTTTTCTACATTAAGCAACCGGATTTATCTATTTTTTCGTTATCAGGGCCCTGTAATAAGAGTTTTTCTGCCGAAAATTCGTCGTTTTTTCGAGTAGCATTAGATACTATTCCGTAGCAAGAAAGTAAAAAGTAGATGCCATGACTTTTTCTTCAACCCTCGAATTAAAACAAATCCTTATCATGTACGGTACAATAGACATTATTGGTACATAACATAATGACTTGCACTCTGGACCAGATGTAGTTTGCCTTCATAAATAGTCTTTGTCATGATTGTGAAACTACCATAATCATACTGAATATCATTGTGACAAAGTGCAAATGTTTGATCCCTCCTCTATCGGAGACAAGGAACTTACGTTAAACGAAAATAAAGATGTTGAATCAATCATAGCATTCATGACAATGTACTTGCAAGGAAAATACAATTTACGTATGTATTTGCAGTTGGTATTTTCCACGTTCTCAAGTATAAAAAGTGACCATTTAATAATACCTAACTTTTACAAAGCTATTAACAAGACAAGGACAATTGGAAATAACAATGGATTCCATAACGGTGACATACGTGAATTTTATTAAGGCTGATTAATTGATGTTTCTTAAATCTGTAATTATTGAATTAGATACACTCACCATTACTTTGGTAACACCATTTATTACAAACGTACAGAAACTGCTTACTCGAGATACGTCCTTTAATTTCTTCCAGATCTTCAGTTTGGTTTGAAAAATCTAGATATCTCAATATGAATTAAATTTAATACTTTAAAACATATGTTAATTTTTCTACCACCTCATGATTGATCGGAAGTTTACCGTACCTGTTCAGTAAAATAGTTGTTAGGAATAAACGTGTCAATGAATGGGCCAATAGATTGAATCGTTTGTCTTGTAGTGCAAACGTATGAAAATAAATGCTCGTGACCGATTGTATTGTTTATAACGTTAGGTAACGAATGTTCGTTATTGGTGTTATATTGCATAAGTTTGTGGATGATATTTGGTGAGAATACTTTTCGAATTTTTTGGTAGAATTGTTGAGTTTACTCTAATGGAGAATTTGAAAGGTTATTATTTCATGATTTTCGCCACGGAGTAATTTTGAAAGCAATCCAGTGCATCAAGAGTGTTTTTAACAATTTTCTTATACGCGGATTAGCGTTTTACAAGCGATTTTTAGTATATTAATAATGCTATTAAGGCTAACTTTGTATTAGTCGTAATACGAGCGATGCCACTTCGTCCGTTGTCCTCAATTTCAATTTCAGTAATATGTGGTTGGGGTGATTTGGAGGAATAGTAGAGGGTTAGGAATTTTATTACGTTAGAAGAGGAAATGTGTTATTAAGGTGGTCTGAATTTATCTTTAGGGAACCTGTATTGAATTCTTCTTTGGGTGTAGGTTTTTCCAAGTAGGAAATTACTTGAGGCTGAAGAAGACGATAAGGTTTGGAAAAATATATGAGAAATGAATTGGACTGTTGTGGAAAAATAGAAAGTCAAGAGTGTTGATCTTTTAGCATCCCGACGTGTTTGCAAAACGTTGAAAATAAACTTGACTCATCTGTACGTGAGAACATGTGGAGAAGGAAAGTACGTGATGTGAATATGATGAAATAATTTCCATGAGGCATCGTAAATGTTTGCCACCCGAATGATTAGGCAAGCTTATTTCTTATTTCTGTCTTGTAGTTTCCCGTAAGTAAACGTGCAAGTAGAAGTGCACATCAGAACAATACCACTTCCCATCAAAATTAATTCTCTTAATAGTGAGGGAGGCTTATAAAACAGCGTGAGCGCCGGAGTGAGAGCGGAGGCGTGAGCAAGCGTGAGGCAAGAGCGAAGACCGGAAGGGCTTCGCGTGCGCAGCATGTTGGATCCCTCGAGTGACGACGCGCGTGACCACCAAATGCGTTGATTGTAAAATTGCTTTGGTTATAAAATTAATTTCTAGCATGAACAATACTAACTGAAATAATCAATTAATTGTATGAATGAAACACAAATAAACACGAACATAATGTAGTTTGTTCCATTAATAAATCTACATTATTTTATTTGCAGAATTGTGATTAGCGGGATAGCAGGGCTATTGGGAGGTGGCGGCGCCAATAGAGCTCTATTAAATTAGAGCATTGTTACAGAATTCTATTGTACTGTAGGAATAATAAATGCGTTTTGAGTAAAACGAATGTTTAAATGAACCGCGTAAATGATGATTGACGTCTCACACATTTATCTCTTCACATTGTTGAGAACCGACTCTTTCTAATAACTAAATTTTTTCGTATCGAAGGAACCGGTACCATAATCGTCCGATTTACTCACCTCGTATCTTAATTGAAATCATATATTTGTAAAGTAATAAACATGCAAGAGATAAAAACGTAAATTCTAAAACGACTACAAAGAAGTTGCGGAAAGTTACAATTTTCGATAAATGCTCAATTCCATGAAAGCGAGACCTGGACCACTTTCAAGAGTTCTGTACGCTATCGGAAGACAAAGTTTAAACTAAGACTGGAACAATTTTTTTATGTGAAAAATTTGTTGAAGTTTTATGTAAAGTCACCACAAAAATCAAAATATCAATTTTAAACTCGCAGTTTCTGGAGTTCGTTCTTATCGATCGGGGAGTATCAATTTTGGGAAACATTGGCTCAACGGTTTAGACGCGCGGGTTGATCACAGGCTGAAGGACGGACAGGTGGACGTTTTGCCTTCAATCGATAATTCCGTATTTCGTGATATCTTGTTATTCTGTAATTAACTGCAACATGCCTCAGACCCGCGTACATGTGTGCTCATCTCCTGCAAGGTGTACAGAAAATTGAATGAATATTTCATTTTTTCTTCCGAAACTCCCTTCATCTTCCTAATTGAACCTGCGCTCTTGGTTCAATCTCTCCGATGTGATTCGACTGGTTTCATGAGGGAAATTGATGCTCTTCCTGCCAAAAGGAGAATAATTGTTGCTTGTTAACGCAGAATCTTTGCATCCGCCGCGCCGTTAGCAAAGAGAATCCGAGAGAGGTCGCGAGCGCTGTGGCGTCCGCGCTGTCTCCCTGCGCTCTTCTTTCGCAGCCATCGAGTGGCGTCGCGTCGCGTCGCGCTGACCCGCGCCCGCCCAGCGCCGCGACGCCGCCGCCGCCGCTCGATACGAGCGCCGCAACGCGCACCGCCGCCCCACGCGCCGCCCCGTGCCGCGACGCCCAGCGACGCCCAGCGCCGCCCCGCGCCGGGGCAGGGGGCACGTGGGGGCAACGGCGGACGCCTCCCTCCTCTTTTTCTCTCTCCCTCCTTTCTTTCTTTCTGTTTCCTTTCTTTGTTTCCTTCTTTCTTTCTGCTTCCTTTCTTTGTTTCCTTCTATCTTTCTGCTTCCTTTTTCGATTCCTTCTTTCTTTCTGTTTCCTTTCTTCGTTTCTTTCCTTCTGTCTTTCTGCTTCCTTTCTTTGTTTGTTTCTTTCTTTCTGTTTCCTTTCTTCGTTTCTTTCCTTCTGTCTTTTTTGTTTCCTTTCTTTGTTTCCTTCTTTCTTTCTGCTTCCTTTCTTTGTTTGTTTCTTTCTTTCTGTTTCCTTTCTTTGTTTGCTTCTTTCTTTCTGTTTCCTTTCTTTGTTTCTTTCTGTCTTTTTTTGTTTCCTTCTTTCTTTCTGCTTCCTTCTTTCATTTGTTTCCTTTGTTTGTTTGTTTGTTTCTTTCTTTCTGTTTCCTTTCTTCGTTTCTGCCTTACTTTCTGTTTCCTTTCTTCGTTTCTGTCTTTCTTTGTTTCTTTTATTTCTTTATTTCTGTTTCCTTTCTTTGTTCCTTTCTTTTTGTTTTTCTTCTTTGTTTCTTTCTGTTTCCTTTCTACCTTCTTTCCTTCTCTCCTTTTCGTAATGAGTTACTGTTTCATCGTTTCGGACTTTTATCATTAGAAGCTTCCTGAACCCTGAGCGACCGTTTCGTCTTTCAAGGCTTCTCAAATATTAACAAAGCAATTCGAATCCGTCGCCACGCGTAATCGCTTTGTGAGAACTCTGGCCTTCTCTTACATACAGCCGCCTTCCCAGAAATAGGTTAAATGTCTTCATTTAGTGCCTCTCGACCTATACAACAATATTGTGCTTTCGTAGCAACAGGGAATAGTTGAAATAGTTCTTCGAAAATAGCACGTGCTCACCTGTGTCCCTGCGAAAAAGACCGCAACAAAAAAGAAAATATTCAAAAAGTATGTGCCTACCCATACTCAAAACTGAAAATAGTTTAACACATGCAGAAAATGACTGTAATATACTGCTAGAAACATTTATTGCATTGTATCTTACGGATAGAAATAAAAACTGTTCCTCCAGTTCCACGGCAACGTCTGCCGTTGACCTCCTCTCCCCCCAGCGCCCAAATGGTTTCGGCGTGGGACTGTTACGTGACATGTGTAACGGATAATGTGACTAGCCCTATATTGTCCTTTGATCCAAACGAAGAGGAAATTTAAAGAACAAATTTGGAGCAGTTTTGACAAAAAATTAAAATGGCCTATATTTCACACAAAATTACGCAAAAACTACTCATTTTTGAAATATTGTATATGACCTTATATGAAGTCATGTCATTAAACAATAGATTTGATTCAGGAAAAATCTCTTTCTTTAATAATGTACTTGTAACACATCCTATTTTTGAAAAGCCTCGTCCAATAAGGCAAATTTCTTTGAAAAAATTCGAGCCGTTTTTGAGAAAATTACGTTTAAAGTTTCGGTTAATGCGAAATGTGAAGCTCTTTTCTCAGAAAACTTTTGAGTTTTGGAGAAACTTCTTTGGAAATCATTGTAAGTACTTCGAATCACAAATGCATTAATGTATACAAATTGTTGGTAATATTTATTATTAAAGACAGATATTTCAAGAAAAATACATTTGTGTAATTTTTTATAAAGCAAAAAAATACTAAGTGGCATAGATGTAATATTGTTTAGTCCATTAAGCACGATCAGTTAAACAAATTTTTATTCCATCCAAAAAATGGTACCATAGATTTTTTCATATATTATCATACCATATAATATATACCATATACCATATAATTTTTTTCATATATCTAATAGATACGAGAAAGTAAAATGTTCATGCACAATTTTTTGTAAAGTAAGTTTTCGTTGTCCAGAGCATTACATAACTTTTTCTATACTATGTATATTTCTCTGTATTACGAAAGAGTACGTATACGTATTACGAAGTAGTGTTTACGAGAAAGTTAATGCACAAGTTTTTTTAAAAACTAGTAGTTTTTACGTAATATCTGTTTGAAATTAATGCAGTTTATTTGTGCTTGTTTTGTTTCTATGTGTCCCTACATGCATTATCCGTTGTGTTGACCTCAGTGAGTTCGTGCTTCGTTTCTCTGGTTCTCCTGCCTATTCTAAAATGTTTTTTGTGACGCGTGGATTTGATAATTCTTTAGAGACCTATTTATTGAAGTTTCTTTAGGTATGCTGTTGTTTCGTTATCGAAAGTGTGTATACTCTTGTTCATTGAGTTAAAAAAATATTAATTGACTTTTAAAAATGTACTTGTTAGTACTTTCTTAGTTCCGATTGATCTTGAGATTCGGGTATGTTGGTTGGGCACTTGAAGCCCCTTGTTTTTTAATATCTATTTAAAATATTAAGAAAATCATTAGGAATAAAAACTAAGTTATATTGAATCATAAGGTGGTAAATAGAAGATATTTAATTAGATAGTTAGTGACAGTTATTTACCAGAAATTAGTTAATACAATCTTTGACACCGCGTTGTAATGCAGTACTGTGATATAACAGTCTGAGAAGTTGTTCCGAGAATTTCATTGTTGGACGACGATGTGGTTGGGAAGGCATAAGATAAGGGGGCTTCATTTAATTAACGTTAAGTTTGAATACATCTGCTTTCAATAAAATGGTACATTCAACTTTATTTAAGTTGAAAAGAACATCTATACAGATAAGCTTAAGATGCACATCAGGTAATGATTAAGCTGAGGATTTATAGGCACATAAACAGACATAGGCAGGCATTTAAGACACTATAAAATTGTCTTGTCCTTATTTGTGTTCTTCTGTTTCTGAATTAAACAAAATCTATTTTCCATCAAGGAATGATTAATTAATCATTGTTCTGTACTAGTAGAAACACTTTGCATAATTTTGGACAATCTGGACAAGAAACGCTGAATCGCACCCTTTTGCTTTTCATTAAATGCATGGTGGTAATGTTGCCCCGTATGATATTTTTTCTCACGTTTAAACTTGACTTGATATAAAACATTGTATACTTTTTGTTTTATTGGCCATGCGCTAAAACAAATGTAACTAGTAACAAGAACACATAATTTCACGCATTATTTCTAAATTTGCAATTTTCGAAAATTTCGAAAATTTAACGAAAATGAGGCCTTCGCCTTTATTTTAAGCGTCTCTTGGTCTATTCTGAAACAAATGAAGAAGAAATCTACATGTTTCTTTTATAATTTACAATGTTTTCTTTTATAATTTGAATTAATTTTGGGCAAAAATTACTGTAAAATTACAAGATTTTTCAAAAACATTGTACATGACCCTTTTTAAAGAGCTGATTTTTTAGAACAAACTTTATTTAAGACAAAAATCACTATTTTCAATATCATACTCTCGCATATTAACTTTTTGCAATTATCAACAATAGAGAGTTGTCCGAAATTAGAACCAACAGCAATATTGATACATTCTTTCGATACCTACGGGGAGAAACTGAAAAGACAAACAATTGGAGCCATTTTTGAGAAAAAAGTTGTAAATTGACTATCGCATGCAAAATTATGCGAAAACTACTAATATTTTCGAAAAATTGCATATGACCTTATTTTGATATCTGTCCTTAAAGTACAGATTTCATTAAGGAACTTATTTAAATAAGGAAAATTATCTCTATCTTTAATATTGTAGGCTTCTTGTAGCAAGTTGCCGAAAAAGTGTGATATTTGGTAATTTTAGAAAAAATAGTGATTTCAATAAAAAACGAGACTTCATCATTCTTTTAAGCTTCCTTTAAATTAATCGAGAAAAATGTTTAAGACAAAATTTTGGAGCCATTTTTGCGAAAATTTGGAAAATGGCAGAAAGGCTTCTGGAAAAGTTTCCCCCAAAATCAAAATATCCGTTTCAAACTCAGAGGGCCTCGAGTTCATTTAAATCGATCGGGGAATATCAATTTTAGAGAAATCAGCAGAACGACTTTGGAGTTAGCGTTGGCCACGCACAGACAGTTTTGCCGTCAATTGATTTTTCGGTATCAAGGACCCACAAAACATAGTTTCTGACAACACAACATGTTCGAGGAAGTATTTTACTATATTTATAGAAACAAGATTTTTTCGATTTTTCGTTTTCAGGACTCGGCAATAAGAGAGAATTCGTCGTTTTCCAGCGCACAATTACAATACTTCTTGCGATGTTGGGGTGAGAAAGTAAAAACGTCAAGGTCGCAACAGTTATATTGAATTTTCTTATTCCTTGGAAGCACGCTTGGCAATATACGTATAACTTTGACATTAGATGAAAGTTGAAAAGTTGAGATCACCAGAGATCCATAGTCAAAATGTTAATGCTAGTACCAGAATCCCATCCCAACATTTTAACAATAAATGGTTGAAAGATTAATTAAAGTTAAATAATAATAATAACAATAATTAGTTCCTGTCACACATCTTCATACTTGGTTATCGGGTTGGATGAATCCAGTTTTGAGATGGAGAGAAAAAAGGCACACAACCAAAGGACGAAATAAATATGGGCACAAAGAAAGGCTAAGAAACACATCTGAGTACTTTGCGTACTCCCAATTGGGCTTATTCGCAAGAAGAAGAAGAATTAGTTATAACATGAGCAAAATGAGATTGCTGGTGATTGCTGATGATGCATGTTTCATTAGAAACACAACATCCCTATGTGACCATCCAAAACCCAACATCCCTAATTTGAGTAAATCCCGAGAATGCAGATGTGAGGATGTGTGTCTCCATCAGTCATGGCTAGACCACTTCCCGTTCACCAATCGAGACATATGAGGTGTCACTGTCGGTCTCCTGATGGGGAACTGATAATTTATTTTCGGATCCGATCAGAAGATACAAAGAAATTTCCAAAAACGTGCTTTTGCGTGTTTTTAGCGCTGCGATCTTTGTGGGTAGATGAAGAATTAAACCAATACCGCCTAAATAGATCTATGTAGGCGTGATTAAACCCCAGTATCCCGTGGTTATTTTCAGTCCACGGCACCATAATTTTCTTTCATGAAGTTGGCACCCTGATTGTTTACAAACTAACCATATGAAATGAAAATCGCGCGGCAGAATTTGTAAAATTCAAAGTATTTCATGGGTATTTTTATAATAAATTTAGAAATACCCTTGGAACTTCGAATTTGAAGAACATTAATTAAATAAGAAGGAAACCAGAAATATAAGTATAATACTAGAGAAAATACCTTTCTTACGAGTGCAAAGTTTAATTTTAATATAAAATAAAATTAATATAATATAAAATTTGATGTTATTAATTTTGAGGAACAATCTGATGTAATGCAATCATGAAGAAAAATATGTGTTATAATGTTGTAAATTGTTATGTAATTTAAACTATAATGTGATGTATACTTCATTTGATTGACATTGATTGTGTATACTTAATGAATTGTGGACACTTAATGTGTGAATACTAAATTGTGATACTAAATGCATTGATGTATACTTAATTGTGGTCGCTGATGACCTTTGATGTTAAAAAACGACCTTAAATAAACAAATTAAAAGGAAGATTAATTTTCAATTTAATGAGAATTAAAGCTTATTGACCTAAACATACAAAATAATTGAATGCTTACGAATAATCGCCTTCAGAACACAAATCAGACTGAGTTTGTGGAGTTTTAAAATCTTAAAAAATTAAGGGACACGGATATGGATGTGTTTATCAACTCAGGGGAATCCATTGTAATTGTAGAAGCTTTTGCGTCAAAATTTTCCGAAATAAATGAGAATGATCTTATAATATTAATAGAAACTAACGCAGAAAAACACAGGTGATCATTTACGTTCATATTAGAAAACAAAACTTAAAAATATAGCTGGGCTAAATTCTAACTATTCGCATTATTCATACCTGCAAATACTTTTACGTCCATCATAATTTTGAATTTACATCATTACCAGTGCATATCCCGTATGGAGGTAATATACACGGCCATTGGGTGTAGAGATTTTTTGAACGGAATTGTAACATTAACAACTACTACGATTTATTGGCAAGTCCAATGCCAAATACTGTAAGAACATATTTGAACAAAGCCAGGCATGACAGAAATGAAGTATGAAAGAAATTTTCAACACATGAAAATACTTTTAACACAGTTTACAGCGTCGGTGGCGCTACATTCAACTAATAAATTATTTTTTTTATTATACATTAGTCAACTTTTGTATCACGTACGTCCAATAAAATCCTAAGTAGTTGTTGAAATTTCAATTTTCCCGCCATTGTTGCAACGCATTATTTCGTCATGGAGGAATATAGAATTCCGTTTGATATTCGTACGTTCGTTTAGTGAAATTATAATGGCAGCCACGTGACCATTACAGGGTTGTGTGAACTGTGCATGGAAGTGGAGACATTATGATTTCACATGTTCATTTTGAGTGATATATCGATTGACTACGATTCAGTTTTTCAGAACAGGAATATTTTGGTGATGAAAATGAAGCTTTAAGAAACGCAGATGAGAGCGATAACAGTTTTTTATTGGACCATTTGGAAATAAATGAGGTAAAGAGAAATAAAAGTGTACTGGGCGTATATAAGCATACCCACTCAAAACTTTCACACATTAAAAGGTACTCACCAAAAATGCAAAAACTCCATTGCAATGCATCAACTTTTTTTTTGATAATCACATTATTTAGTTAATTATTCACATACACGCTCTTAAAGCAAAGAAACCTCGGAAGAGAAAGGGATGCTCTTTTCCCGATATTAAAGCGAGGGAACTTTTTTTGGAATATTGTATTTTATTCGTATGTGTTTATTATAACGAATTTGTGCTGAAATGTAGTGTGTTATCCGATTCATTCACCCGCGAGGAACCTGAAAACAAACAGGCGGAATGGATCTTGAGAGGATTTATGCGAGTGTTCGTGGAGAAGAAAACTTCTGGGTTAAACAGGAGAAAACAACATTAAGGCTTTCCTGCAACACATAAGACATATATTTACTAAATAGTATTGAGGCGAGTATTCGCATAAAAAGCGTTAGTAATTATGCGTGGAAGAGACTCAAGGATGTTTGAATTTAACGCGAGGGCCGAAGGACCAAGCCTTGTCCTCAACTTGCACACGCGTAGCAAAGCGTCACAATTCCGCGGGAAAGCGCGTGGTCGCGCACAGTGGCCTAAGGCCTTTGAAGAAGTGAGTCAAAGCTTTTGAAGAAGTGAGCCACAGCCTTTGAAGAAGTGAGCAAAAAACCTTTGAAGAAGTGAGCATTTATAAGTATCTGGGAGCAATTTTTACTTGCAACAATGATGTGGAAGAAAAAATAAAAGCAAGAATAGTAATGGAAAACAAAGCATATTTTGCACATTTGCAACTATTTAAAAGTAAATTGTTATAAAAGGGTGCAAAACTAAGACTCTACGAGACAGTGATTAGATTGTATGTAACCTGTACCGCAGAAACGTGGACTATAAAAGAAAATGATGAACAGCGTCTAGTGGTTTTTGAAAGACGTATAATGAGAAGAATATTTGAACCAGTTAAAATTCCCAATGGAAATTAGCGGATTACGAAAAATTCCTAACTGAACAGTAAACAAAAACATTAAATTTTATCAAAGCGTTGAGATTAAGTTAGCTTGGTTGATTGATTGATTTTTTCGTGTTTCCGGGCGCGTCAACTGCTTCGGTCATTAGTCCCGTTAGTGTAGTGCATGCTTTTTCTCGGGAGATGGCGGTGGTCTTCCCTCGCTGGATGGCGAGATCCGCCGTCGACCTACCGTCGGCTAGTGGGGTTTCTCCCTAACCAGGACTCTCCCACCAGCGAGGCACCGCCTCAGCCGGGACAAGCTCTAAGCTCCCGACCGGTCTCCCGGAATATGTGGTAGTGTAGTGTATGTTAGTGTGAGTATGTAAGGGGAGAGGATAGGACAAGGAATGGGAAGGACAGATCGCGCGCGGTCCGTGGCCCGTTTGGTAGGGTACTGCTCAGGCATTCGCCTGATGTTGATCGGAGTTGGCTTGGTCATCTTGCCGTATGACAGAATAGTGAACAATATCTTTAGCTGGAATCCAGTGTACACCGGGAGAAGAGGTCGGCCTAAAAATAGATGGAAAAATGATGTTGTCAAAGACATAAGGAAAATGAAGATTGAAAATTGGATTAAGTACTCGAAGAATAGAGGAAAATGGAAAAGCATAGTTGAGGAGGCCAAGACGTTCGTTTGAAGGTCGTAGAGCCTTGGAAGATGATTCACATAAAATGCGTTGGCAATTAAGCGTTGAAGAGACTCGCGGATGTTTTGTGTTAACGCGAGGGCCGAAGGCCCGAGCCTCGTCCTCAACTTGGACACGCGCAGCGAAGCGTCACAATTCCGCGGGAAATTGCGCCTGTCACGCACAGTGGCCGCGGCGCGTGTGATTCATTCTGGGAATCGACAGCGAGCGTGAATGAATCGGATCACGAATCGGATCACAAATCGGATCACAATCTGCATTTCTACCCTGATTTGTTACAACGTGCATGTGGTCTGCCAATCAGCAGATAAAACGGCTGATGATTAACATTATTGTGTAAAACATATTTTGACTTGCTGAATCGTTTTTAAAACATTTTAACTTTTATTCATGCGAAGGCTACCATTACCATTTAAAATGGAGTAATTCAGCGAAGGTCTTCTCTATGAGAACGCAGACTTTACTTTCTCTTGCGTTGCCTATGAGTAGATGATGGCTCCAAGAGACCAACGATCTCTGTTGACAAGTTAGCTGCACTACCAGAAATGATTGATTTTCTTGAGATTTCAAAAATAGTGTAAAGTTGGTGAGCCTTCCTGTCGATTAGCAAGTCGTTATTTTTGGGATAAATTGTAAATTCATGATCCATAAGCATCCTTGACGATTTATTTCCCTCCTTTTTCTGCTATAGGTAAAATTTCCTCCCGAAAAAATACGTTTACGCCAGAGTGACGTGAAAGGAAACGGGCAAACAAATTTTTACCTTACAAATATGTTATTCTACGCCAGCACTTAGCGACTTCTCAGAGGAACCCGAAAAAAAATTAGAAATGCATAGACAGTAAATCCTTCACATTCAATTTTCATATCTATTCATGATACATTTTCTTTAAAACTGGAAATCTCTACTTTTGCTAGTACTTTGATACCTTCAATTTTAATTAATCATTTTTCCAACATTTTTCAGCTTCATCATTTGAATAAATTAATGTTTGAATAACTTCTATAATACAAAATATTTTTTGGAACATCATATCTTTAACACAATTTGTAAAGGATAAATATAAGTAAAATATTCAAAAATTATGATATTCTTCTTAAAATTGTCCACGAGAAAATGTAGAGTTTCTCTTGACCTAAGAAGCGGAAATTCTAACAGTGCAAATGCCTCCAGTACATATGTAGCTACCAGTGCTATACCTCAGTTGACCCCAATATGTGTTGTGAATCTGAAGATTTTTGCCAGAAAGACAGGAATCGAGGGGAAAGTAAGAGAGAGGTTCTGAAATAGGAAAGTGGTCAATGTTGTATTTTTATAAATAATGATTGCCAACTTGCATATTATGACCTACTTATTTCTGAAAATATTGAATTCTACAATCCTGTTAATTGTATTATTTTTATTATTATGTAAAGTATAGACAATCCATATTTTTTAGATTCTTAATCAATAACTAAAGTGTTTTAGAATAACGTTAAACCCATATCGTACATAGGAGGTGGTAAAAGTACAAAAAACTTTCCCAC
This sequence comes from Teleogryllus occipitalis, assembly GCA_011170035.1. NCBI lineage: Eukaryota > Metazoa > Arthropoda > Insecta > Orthoptera > Gryllidae > Teleogryllus > Teleogryllus occipitalis. The sequence continues at coordinate 104,515 of BLKR01004070.1, read as the reverse complement.
ATTATTTCTAACTTTCGCAGTTTGAAATTCAATATATATAGTAAGTATTGTAATGAAGTAAATATTGTAATGCTACGGAAAAACACGAAAATTCGACAGATAAACACTTATTGTCGGACTTTGGAATATAAAAAGTAGATAAATCGTATTCCTATATTTAATAAACTACTACCTCTAATACGTTGCGTAACTCAGAATGTCGTACGCCTACCTTCAGAGAGGAAGTAAAACCGGATGTCCCATGTTGTAGATTTACTGCATGTAAAAGACCCTCAAGCCTAAATGAAGGCTCTGATCAAAATCAAAATTTCATCATCCGAGTGATACCTCCTTTCTCCCCCAGACGGTGAAAGGAGCGTAGTGAAATTTGCGTGGCCAGGTGGAAGAGAGGCCACATGGTCTGAGCTTCACCACGGAAAGTAAGGAACCACTGAATTGAATTGAACTGAACTGAATTTAATTGAATGATCGAGCCTAAACCGTCCAGATGACTTTCTCCAAAATTGATCTTTGAAAAAAATCTTTTAAATATTTGTGTTCATTTCTTTATTTAAATTTCCTTTTACTTTTTCGGTAGATAGTAGAGAGAATGTTATGTAATGCTGAGTGAAAAAAAGGAGAACTTTTTGTATAAAAACTCATTACAGGGCCCTGATCACGAAAAAGTGGATAAATCCGATTGCTAAATCTACAAAAAAAATCGCTAACACGTGATGTGGTCAGAATCCATGTTTGTGGGTTCTTTATGCCGAAAAATCGAATGACGGCCAGACGTTTGTCCGCCTGTCTGTGAACAAAGCTAGCGGCTAAACCGTTCAGCCCACTTTCTCCAAAATTGATATTTCGTAATTGATCAAACTGATGTCGCGGCCCCTTGAATTTGAAACCGATATTTTAATTTTGGGGGGTACTTTACGTGAGACCCCTGGAGACAATTTCCAATTTTTTTTACTTCTCTCACGTTGAGTTTTCAGAATCTGTGTTTTGTGTGTCCTAGATACCGAAAAATTGATTTACGGCATAATATTTTTCAGTCTTTTGTTCCGTCTGTTCGTTAATCCGTCCGTCCCTTCGTTTGTCAGTAAAGAATGCAAACGGCTTAACCGCAAGTAGAATTTTCACCAAAACTGATATTCACCAATCAATCTCACTGATGTCGCGGCCCCATGAATTTGAAACGGATGTTTGGATTTTTGAAGATACTTTATATGAACCATAAATAACTTTTTCAATGTTTCTCAAAAATGGTTCCAAATTTTCTGATTAAACGTCGTTCTCGGAGTGCTAAGAAGAGCGCTTAAAAATGGCACAGATCTCATGTTCGAGGATGATATTTAAAAGAAAACGTGTAGAGGTTCTGCTACAGAAATAAAACATTAAACAGAAATTCTACCATTTCGAGAAGTGCCATGAACAGATAATTGTGATGAGGAATCTGGTAAGAACTCTAAGAATATTTCTTATACAGTAAGATAGTTTCAATGTGAGCAATTTGTAACATCTTACACTGTCAATATTATGAAATCCTTCTAACTGAAAAATTCATTAGTATCTGCATACAATATCAATTAGAAAAATGCATTTAAAATCCCAAGAGATTAATTGTTTACAAACTGAACAATAAGTTAAAAGAATATTATCACTAGCTTCTAGATTTTTCAAAATGTTTAAAAAAGTAATTTGCATTATAAATAAATAAATAAATAAATGTTTTAATACTAAATTATTGCAAAGTTTCAGAATAGACGTGTACAAAACTAAATATTGCAGCAGAGTGCAGCCAACATAAACTCTCAAATCAACTCCAGCGCATCCATGAAGAAGAGGAACTAGCTTATAAAGTGTAACAAAACTAGCGATGGTACAATAGCACCTTTCTCACTTTAATTGTAACTACTATGCATTATTATACAATACATGAAGGTAAAAAAGTGTTTGCCACCAGCAATATTTCTCTGGGTCGATTTTGGAACATAGGCCCTTCGAGTTCACAAGCCAGAAGCTTAATGCACTTTAAAATATACCACTAGTCGGGCGGCTACGTTTGCAATGTTACTTTTTTGCAATTTTCGAAAATAGAGAGTTCGCCAAAAATGGGACCAGCACCAATTATTCTACCTCTCCTACCTTACTCTACGTTTTAATTATTATACATACAAGGAAAATTGGAAAAATATGGAGTCTTTTTTGAGAAAGTAATTGAAAAAATATTCCATACTTCACGCAACATTACGCGAAAACTACTCAAATTTTCGAAAAATTGTACATGGCCTTATATCAAGATCTGTCTTTGAAAAATTTCCTTATTTGTTCTCTGTCATTTCTTTATTAATTACTATTCATTATTAAAAATGCTTTATTCAGGAAAATGCTCTTTTTATTGTTGTAGTAGTAGTGAGATGCCGAAAAAGGTTTGAGCATTTGCAATTTTCGAAAATGTACAGATTTTAACGAAAGTGAAACATGTGCAGTTCTTTTAAGCGAACTTTACCGAGGAGACAGTTTAATAAAAAAGATAGTGACATTTTGGAGAAAATATTGATAATTTTGTTGCGGCTTCATGTAAAGTAACCCCTAATAATCAAAACAGTTTAAACTTGCGGAACTTAGATTTCATTTCACTTTATTGGGGAATATCAATTTTGAAAAATTCGTCTGAACGGTTTCGGCGTTTGAGTTGATCACAGACAGACAGGCAGATGATTTTTCGTCGACTTTTAAGAATCAAGGGCCGACAACACGTAGATTCTGACTACGCAACATGTTAGAGGAAGTATTTTTTCTGCACATATATGAACAACATTTATTTACTTTTTCAATACTAGGACTCGAATACGGTTTTTCTGTCAAACATTCTTCGATTTCCGCCGCAGCGTTACATACTGTCTCCTTACTACGTTAGCGTAGAAAGGGGGAGAAAGTAAAAGCACGAATTCAGTGGCTCTCGAAGTATGGCGGTGAACGGACCTCTTCGCAGTATTGCTCTGTACATGTGCGACAAAATGTATTTCGAGATAATGTTTCGCAACTCGAGTTTAGAGTGTGTTTATTGACAGTTATAGTGTGTTGTTGTTCCATTTCTGTGCAGTATAATATTTCATTTCTTGTTCATAGTACGTCTCTCTCTATTTGGCGCGACATCCCGCGTACCTACCGTGGCCTACCAGCAGCGTCCCGGCCTCGCAGCCATGACCTAAGGGTTTACGTGTGGTTAGCTCGATAGTCTAACACACTGTATTCTGGTCATCTCAACCTGAAATGTGAGCTTTCTCATTGTCACACAGCAGCATATACTGGGACATTTGCAAGGAGAACGCATATTATAATCTTGCTCGACCAGAAATCGAACCCGGAGTTGCGTCATGGAAAGCGCGGACGCTGACCAATGACCAAAATTGCGAGGGCTAGTAATCTAAAGTAATACTTAATTTTTTTTCACTGGCGTGCTTTGCCGCCGGCTTCTGACTCCGGCCCGCCAAGGCAGCATTGCTTGTGGCAACATTTGAGTTTTTATTCTCAAAATCTATCACACCTCTTTCAGATACTCTCAACATTGAGTGAAAGAAAAGGCTTCTGATCAAAATGTTATTCCACTCCAACAGAGTCAACTGCTCTACAAGGTGAAGAGATCGTTGATATTAAAAAAAATCTCGAAGGTAGTTACTTAATTATGGTCCAGAAAGATATATTTCCCAGTAAAGATCAAGCAATAATCGATTCCACTGAAGGAGTATTCCAAAACGAAAACATTACACATATCGCCGAAGTAACTGCGCCCAGTAACATTCGATTTGTATCAAGATTATCACAAAATCATCTATTCTGTTACCTAGCTTTTAAACAAATAATAAAAGAACGTTTAGATAATAACATGAATTAAGAAATAATCATATTTTAAGCTGTACACTCAAAATCATAGTAATTAACGCAACGACTCTCTAAAGAGGGGGATAAATGCATGAATGGTATGTTCAAGAAGACGAGCGACGACAGGAGTGAGTTTTCTTATATACCATGAGTATAATTATACCCTTTTATGCATATGTTACCTTCAATATTTTTTTCGTTTCCATTTACGAATAATTCAAATTTTACGAAATTCAAGCACATCTTTTCCACACGAGACATGCATTTCTTGACGTAGTGTTGCTTCTGAAAAATATCTACTGTAGTGAGTCTTGCATTGTTTTTGTTTCCACGAAATATTTGCAAATAGAAGGTACTGAACATATTGCGGATAAAATATTAGAAGCTGACAAAGTCATGAAAATATTACTTCCCACGAAAGGTAAAGACAGATGTGAGAGAGAATACAACATGTATAAATACTGGGAGAAAAAATTAGTCACTTCTGACACAGTTTTTCTGTAGAGTAATTTTTAGAACTTTTAAACACAACTGACGTTTACATTTTTTACATTCGTAGTCCTAAAACCAAATGTTTACACGTAAAACATTTAATTTATCCACGTTAAATATTTTATGTTGTTCCATAAGCCAGCTAATTTAACGTTTACTTCCCCAATTTAGTTTTATTCATTCGTTATTTATACGTAGTTGTTGTAGGTACATATAATATGTGATACACATTTTTGTTCATGTTTTATGGCCGACTGCAAATACCTTGGCTACGTTTGTGATACAGTATCTTAATTAAACGATTTTGCTCCATTTCTGAATTCTGATTGGTAGATGTGAATTTTTAATTACACAGTGGAATTTTAATTGAATGTGTGCTATTAACGTAGAGATAATCAATGATTTTTCACGGAATTAATGAGCATATTTAGCTAACTAAGCGAAAAACCAATTAAAACAAGCCTTCAAATAATAATTTTATTCAAATTTTAAATTTAGAAATTGATAACAATTATGTTTAACATAATATCTATATGTCAAATTATCTGCAATATAATTCAACACCATATCAATAATTAGTGCAAACAAAGGGGACTAAAAATGTTGATAATATAGTTTTTGGTCACAAAAACTGAAATAGTACCGGCAAAAGATAAAATCTCACAGCTTATCATTTTGACTGAACATAAATGTTAGTGAATTGAGTTTGTCTTTTCCCATAGTAGCTCGATACTAGTTTTTAATCCTTTTGAGAGTACAAAATAATATTTTATCTGCGCAATTTGTAATCTCATTAATGTTTAAAAATTCGACAGGCAACCTCAACGTGTTACTCACTTTTTTTGCATTCTCTTGATTGTTCTTTTTATGTATTGTTTTGTTTTGTTTTGTTTTGTTTTTGTGGTCGCTCATGACCTTGCATTTAATTTGACCCATTAAATCTAATTTATAACAAAATCAATGTTCGTTTCTTGGTTCGTATTTTATGCGCTGCCCTACTGTTCATTCGATTGCTATAAAACTTTATCAACTTATTGTTTGCACTTGTGCGAAGTATATAAGCATAGTGCAATGGGAATGTGCGTATGTCTGTCCACTTAGACGTGCGTTGACGAAGATTTTATGCGTTTATTCTGACTCAAGCGCCCCTGAACAGAATCTCTATGCAACCAATAGCACCCAATAAGTATTAAGCGCATTTTCGCTACATATCATTTTCCCTGCGATTGTGAAATGTCGGCCGGAATTATTATTTAAACGTTATCTCGAACAAGTAAATTTTTTTTTCAAGACACTGTCATAGCGAATGGATGCCCAAACTTGAGACAGAACGTTTTTACAATAAGATACTTGACAACCATGTCCAAACCAGGACATACGTAAACCCATACTCGCAAGAAAGCGTTTCATCTATTAAAATGTTTCGGAGCGTAGCATAAACCGTGATTGACAATCGCGTGACCAGTATCATGAGAAGAGTAAGACCACTGCATTAGCGAAGCATTGCTGGGTCCACCAGTAAAGCATGAAAAGCCCAAGATTTCACACATATTCTCTTACATCGGGATAATCATACGTAGCAAGACCAATCCTCAAACGCATGGATACATTTTGTGCTGTTTCCAACTTGCGGTGCTCCGCTGGATGGCGAGCCGGGACAAGCTCACAAGCTCTAAGCTCGCGACTGGTCTCCCGACATGATGGTAGTGTAGTGCATCTGAGTGTAAATGTGCGTAAATGAGAAATGAGGAAAACAAGGAAGAGGAAGGAAAGATCGCGCGCCGTCCGTTTGTTACAGTACTGCTCCGGCATTCGCCTGGTGATGATCGAAGAAACCACTGAAAACTATCGATCAGAGCAGTCGGCCGCTAGAATTCTCCTCCAGACAGAGACTGAATTCGATCTAGCTCTGTAGCTAGTGTCGAAAATTCTGCCACCGACGGGGCTCGAACCCTAGGACCTCCCGGTCAGAGGTACTGCAGTGACATCAGTTGATGTTCTGAGCCAGTTTTGTCGGTCATTTAGGTTCCGTACGACGCAGCACCAGAGGGGGTGAAACATTGAAATTGATTTTTAGAAGGTATGATTTACATAATATTATGATGGCATTGCGAGAACGTATCAGCAAGTTTTCGGTTTTCATTGGGTTTAATAAAAGTTATAGAGCTTCAGTAGTTCATTTCTCGAGGCTTTTAAGCCTCCATTAACTTTCTGAACTATTGAGTTCAGTTCCAACGGGAATCGCTGGTATAGAATTGAAAACCATCTGCGAACATTTTATGGAAAATGTATTTAAGACATTTCCTCTGATATTTACGTAAATTAAAAATGCTAAGGGTCCTAGAAGTTTTCCGTGCCGTATGCTCCGGGTAGTTCGAACGGCACTGGATAGCTTTTCCCCTGATACCATAAATTGAACATTTGAAATTAACGTACTTTATCGTACTCTTACGGCACATACTTCGTCGATAATTGAAAACGGTTACGTAATATCATAATGTTGCAATTTCTGTCTCAATACATTATCAATCCCTTGAAAAACTTCAAGCAAATCGCCTGCGGTGCAATTAATCAGGAATATGAGTCATTTCTTACTTCTAGCGTAAATAAATCTCAAATGTTGCAGAATTTGCAGCACATTATAGAAACAAACAAGGATAATTTAACAGACGCTTGCCTTGATTACATTCGAGAGAGCTTCAATTTTTTAATACTTTTTCAATAATCAGCGATGAAACCTTTTCAATGTAAAAGAAGTGTATAAGTAAACATCCAGAGCTGAAGACCGTCCAGTTAATCACCCGAAGAATGCATAAGAATAAGGTTGTAAATCTTATCATTTAAATACTTATACAATCAATCATTGTACCTGTAACAGACTAAAATCGTTTGCAATTAATTCTTTCAAAGTAAATACATCACTACAAATTTAACATTTGAGCATCGTCTTACGGTGTGCTAATTATAAAATATATTCAAACTGTGTACGTAACTACACAGTAGAAACTGTGTGCGTGGCAGTTAGAAATGTTCATCTTAAGAACTTCTTATTCCATTCATCCTTCTACTTACAATCTCTGTATATCAATACGTCAATACAGATAAATAAATCTGAATGAATTACGAATTTCCAGCTTTTAAATACATTTCAGGTTACTTATTTTATTACTAAAAGAAATCTCACGTCAAATCAATTATCTGCCCGTCTATACGTGCCGATTTAATTTAAAATCTGTTACCCTAACTTTTTTTTAAATATTCAGTAAAATGCTATCCCGAAATCATCTCGATTTCACTGTCGCTGGGCGTTGTCATGTGACGCGGGGCGGGGCCGAGCGGGACAGGACGCAGCGGGAAGAGTGGGCGAAGGGGCAGAAGGAGAGGAGAGAAGCAGAATAAGCGAAAAGAGCGAGTGGAGCGGAAGATGCGAAAGGATAGAGAGGAGCGGCGCAGCGGACGGAGGTGGGACGGAAGAGTAGGCCAAGCGGAAGAGATGGGCGAGGCGCAAAGACAGAAGAAAAGGAGGAACAGATAATGCGGAAGGGACTGAATGGGCGGGGCGAAAGGTATTTGCAGGTCGGTCATGGCAGGTCAGATAGGGCGTGCGGCAGAGACTGTATTTGAAATTTTTTAATACTAATTTTTAAATACTTAAATACATATTTCAATATTTGTATTAAAATATGTATTTAAATACTTTTATATGAAATACTTATTTTAAATACATTTTGTATTTGAAAACCTGTATTTTTGCATTTTTGGGGCATATATTTTAGAAATGTATTTAAATACATCAAGTGGATGTATTTAAAAAGGAGATACTTAAAATACTTCAAATACAGACGGAGAAGAAGATAGTTTACAAAGAGCAGAGTTTCTTTTCGTTTGATTCCGCTAGTGAATGCGCCTCATTGAAACAAAAATAAAAGATCCTTTCAGTTGTTGAATTTGGATTCTCTTCATTTTTAAATGATAAATCTTTATCATTAAAACTGCTTGTCCCGACAGTAAAAAACGTTTATTCGTTATAGTTTATGTTCATCCATGCCATGTGAATGACTGTTTTCCTTTGCAGATTTTATACATTCGCTAACTAGGAGTTTATTGTCTGAAAATTTGTTTCAAAAATTTCGTTTTGAAATGAAATTCCATTTATTTGTGTGAGGCATTTTTGATATCATTTTATATTTGAAAATGTTTATACATATTGTTACAAAACATTACAATAGTTGTTGTTCAGAAATTTGTATGACTCTCAAATACTAATTTACTGTAATTAACAATTACAATGTATTGTTGCAATAAAAATATATAATACAAAATTATGATCTACTTACAGTATTTTGAGTATATGAAGTATTTTAAATACGTATGTATTTGGCACTTCAAGTCTTAATATATTTTGTGTATGTATTTAAATACTTATTTATAACGTATTTTGGGGAAATATTTAAATATTAAATTTAAAGTAATTTGCCCATCCCTGGAGACGGACGACGCGTGATGAGCGGAAGGAACGGATAGAGCGGAAGGGACTGGATGGGCGGGGCAGGGGGCGGGAGGTGTTTGAGGGACGGTCATGGGATGCCAGATAGGGCGTATGGGAGAGATGGACGAAGCGTGGTGAGCGGGAGGAGTGGATGGCGGGGCGGGAGGTATGGACAGGACAGCCACGGTTGACCCATAGTGCGTGCGAAGGGCATAACGTTATGAACGAGAGGGACGTATAGAGCGGAGAAGGCTGTTCGGGAGGGGCGGTGGTTGTAGGCAGGACGGCCATGGCAGGCCGAAAAGGGCGTGCGGATGACATGATGAAGCGTTATGAGCGGGAGGAACGGATAGAGCGGAAGGGACTGGATGGGCGGGGCAGGGGGCGGGAGGTGTTTGAGGGACGGTCATGGGATGCCAGATAGGGCGTATGGGAGAGATGGACGAAGCGTGGTGAGCGGGAGGAGTGGATGGCGGGGCGGGAGGTATGGACAGGACAGCCACGGTTGACCCATAGTGCGTGCGAAGGGCATAACGTTATGAACGAGAGGGACGTATAGAGCGGAGAAGGCTGTTCGGGAGGGGCGGTGGTTGTAGGCAGGACGGCCATGGCAGGCCGAAAAGGGCGTGCGGATGACATGGATGAAGCGTAATGAGCGGGAGGAACAGATAGAGCGGAAGGGGCTGGATGGGCGGGGCGGGAGTTTTAATCAGGACAGACATGGCAATCCGGATAAGACTGAGGAGGGGGGCATGCAAGGCTGCTTCTTAGACGATTTTCAGAAATAAATATCCGAGTAACGCCGGGCAAGCAGTTATATATAATTTCATGTTTATTCTTAAATGCTATTTTATTGTACACTTACGGTCTAGCTCAGAAACTAGATACTGTAAGATTTATTATTAATTCTGCAATTGAGTGTGGGAACATGGCAAAATATCCTAACTTCACATTTATTAAGCTTTAATTGAAATACAATAGAATGCTCTACAAAATAAGAGTTAATGAAAAATAATCAGTAATAATAAATAACCTTTAACATTTCATCGCGCAAGTCTTCAGAACACTTCACTTCACTACGTTGAAGCATGATGTGACATTTCCACATTCCTTGCACTTCACTTCATAACATAACACTGGACACAAATGAGAATAAAAAAGTATAATAATAATAATAATAATAATAATAATAATAATAATAATAATAATAATAATAATAACAAAACAACTTATACTACAGAAAATACTAGTAGTTTACCAGTAGAAAATTACCACAATATACACATAAATGTAATACATCAACAGCTAGAAAAGTACGTAATTTATTTTTAAATTTGCTCAAGCTTTGAGGAAAGGGTTCAAAGACTGTCGCAGGCAAACTGTTTCAATCACTATTAGTTCCGTTTATAAATGAAATTTACCAACATCCATTTCTTGGTTAATTTTGTACAAGGGGTCCGCTCTGCTGAAGTATGTAGGTTTTTCTAAACGGCGATGAATTTCATTCCAAGCTGAATAGCCTGTGTACGCTTTGTACGTAGCATGGAGTCGCGACTTAATCCGCCTTTTTTGTAGTGACTCTCATATTTCTAAATTTTTAGAACCCTGAAAGTGAAATTAAATGCTCTACGATGGACCTTTCCTACATTACCTAGCTGCGAAATTCTGTATGGGTCCCAACACATCGCCATATTCTAACACGGGTAGCGGTTGTGACATAGAAACTAATGTTTTGCATACCAGGGTTCTCTTCTTTAGGACCCGCGTAAGAAAATGAAAAGATCTCCTGGCTTTTCCACAATAAAATTTACTTGATTTTCCCACGCAGATTCGACATTATATTACGCACTTTTATACTTCAACTGAACGTGAGCCTTGATAATGACACCGAATAAGACCTCCAAACGTTGGCTGCAAAAAACATATTTTTGATCATTCGTAAAAGGAAAAAAATGACAGTCTTTAATAATCCTGGACCATTCTCGTGAGTGTTATTGTTCCTACAGCACATGGTGTGCGCTCAAGCGAATAGCATTTTATGAATTTTTATTCAATAGGCTTTTTTAACCTCCCGCATTTATATTAAATGGATATATTATGAACTTATATATTAAAGACTAATTTAATTCATGCGTTCATGAGCAAAAGATGAAAATATCACTCGCAGTATCAAATTATAGACAACATGGTGACTGAATTGTTTCACTTTGCGCGCCAAGTATACGTCACAGAATTATTCAAGTTATTTTATGATATAGATTTTTAAATTTAAAAGTACCTTAGATTTGTACTTATTACGAAAATACGGTATTTTAATATTTTTGCTTTTCCCGCACTTCTTATGCTAGAAACTTTCAGGCGTTATCATTTGGTTGCAATGCACAAATGGGCCCCCCGCGACATTACAGTTTGATTATTTGTTTTCGGGTGCGTCAATTGCTATGGTCATTATTCTCGTAAGTGTAGTGCACGTTTTGTCACAGATGACGGTGCTCTTTCCCCGCTGGATTGTAAAATCCGGCGTCGACCTACACGTCATACTTTGGAGAGTTTTCTCTACCGGGTATCTTCCATCAGTGGCGCACCGGCCCAGCACGAATACGCTCTATGCTCCCGACTGGTTGATTTGATTTGATTTTTTCGTCACGTTTTCCGGGCACGTCAACTGCTTTGGTCATTAGTCCCGTTAGTGTAGTGCATGTTTTTTCCTCGGGAGATGCGCGGTGATCTTTCCCCACTGAATGGCGAGATCCGGCGCCGACCTACCGTCGGCTAGTGGGGTTTCCCCTAACCAGGACTCTCCCATCAGCTGGGCACCGCCCCAGTCGGGACAAGTTCAAAGCTCCCGACCGGTCTCCCAGAACATATGGTAGTGTAGTGCATGTTAGTGTTAGTGTGTGTGTAAGGGGAGAGGATAGGACAAGAGGAAGGAAAGATCGCGCGCGGTCCGTGGCCCGTTTGGTAGGGTACTGCTACGGCATTCACCTGGTGTTGATCGCAGAAACCACGGAAAACTATCGATCAGAGCAGCCGGCCGCTAGAATTCTCCTCCAGACAGCGACTGAATTGGACCTAGCTGAAAAGCTAGTGTCGAAAATCCTGCCGCCATCAGGACTCGAACCTAGGACCTCCCGGTCAGATGCCCTGCAGTGACATCATCCCGACTGGTCTCCCGATGTGTAGTAGTAGAGTGAATGTACGTGTGTGTGTGTGTGTGTGTGTGTGTGTGTGTAAGTAAGGGGTGAGGTTAGGACAAGAAAGAGGAACGAAAGATCGCGCGCGGTCCGTGGCCCGTTTGTGAGGGTAAGGCTCCGATATTCACCTGGTGATGACCGGAGAAAACACGGAAAACTACCGATCAGAGTAGCCGTCCGCTAGAATTTTCGTCCAGACAGCTGCTATATTCGATCTAGCTGTCTAACTGGTGTGAAAAATCCGGGCACGGTCGAGGCTCGAATTCTAGGGCCTGTCAGACTGAGGCACTACAGTGACAGCAACTGTTGCTCTGAGTCATGTAGCAGGTTGAAATACTCAGAATAACGTCTCATTGTGGAGCAGTGTTTCTGGGTGAATGGAACGTGTTTTAAATAGTCGAATATGTGGTGATGTATTAGCTCACGTTTTCGCACCTAATGCGTTACAATTGGTAATGAGTTTTACAAGTGATGGCTGAGACGTGCTAATATGAACAGAAATTGCGGCATTATAATTTTACGTTACTGTTACTGAGACGAGAAAGTACATGCTGTTGTAGCAGCTCTAGTGTGAACCTGAACTAAATATTCAATATTGAAGAGAGAGATTTCATTAATAATTAAATATATTTATGAATATCAGATCTTATAATCATTTTATGTACTATTGTACTTTTAAAATATGTCTGCCACCATTTTTTGTTATATTGTGGCAAAGTTCATTTTTTCGAATCTCTACTAGAGTTTGAATACACAATTTGGAGCTTATTTTATGAATTCAATATATTATGATTCTTATTGATTAATTTATCTAATGATAATTGATTATTAACTAAATTAACCATATGTAATCTACGATTTCATATATTATTTTTTCGAAATACGAGTACTTATACCAAGTTAGATGCAATTTCCGAAAGAGGGAAAACCAATGGAACAGTCAGCATTGTGGGTTGGGACAAGGAAAATAACGTATAATTCATGTTAAAAACGAGCAATATTAAAGGATTTTAGAATATAATGGTCTTCAAATATTATTTTAATTTTTGTCACGAATTGGCCATCTGAGGACGACGTGAGCGTGCAACCCACCGGGGCTTAGTTATATTTTACGAGGGTTGTTATTATTGCAATAATTAATGTTATTAATACATATTATCCCAACCATTTGCATTTTATTGCCAGAGCTATGGGGATTGCTGAGTTGTGAAATGTGTAAGCGAAACAAATAATATTGTGGCTTCGACAATGTTCAATTACAGTAAGTATTTATTAAGGCAGGAAGTATTATTTAATTACAAATATTTCATGAATGTGTCGTGCTTCGACCAAGTGTGCTTCGAAGTGTAAGAATGAAAGAAATTGTGACATACGATAATATTACATAACCGTTGCCAATTCTGCAAGAAAGTAAGTGCTGTTGTAGCGTGACTAGTTGCGTTGTGTTGTGTTGTGCAGGGTTTGTGTCGTACGATAATGTTACATAATCATTACCAATATTGCGAAAAAGTAAGTGCTATTATAGCGTGACTACATGTGTTGTGTTGTGCACGGATTGTAACACGATAATGTTACATAACCGTTACCAATATTGCGAAAACGTAAGTGCCGTTGTAGCGTGACTAGTTGTGCTGTGCATTGTTGCAGGGAACGATCCACGTCGCAATGAAACGAGCGGCGAGGCGCGTGTCAACTGTCGTCCAACGGCGCTTTGGGGACGCCGCGCTCACCGAAACCCGCGCGGCGAATTATCATCTGGTGGACGCCAGTGATTGAAAGTGCCGATAAAAAAGCCCGCTTCCGATGGGGACGAGCGTAATCGAATCGATTCCGTCAACACCGCATCGCTCTCAATGCAGCTCCTCAGCCGCGCCGCGTCGCGTCGCGTCGCGCCGCGTCGGGACGCGGGCAGATGCAGCCGCCGCCGCCGCCGCCGCCGCCGCCGCCGCCGCCGCCGCCGCCGCCGCCGCCGCCGCCGCCGCCGCCGCCACGGCGCGACGGCCGCGTGGAGCCGGGGCGGGGCGCCACAGGGCGAGCCCAGCGCGCACAGAAAGAGGCCGATTTGATTAAAGATGACCAAGCGGAACGCTTCAATGCCGCCCATTTGCACGATTAACACTCAACGTAAATATCAAGTACCGGTGGCGAATTTCGATTGATTGTGATTCCGGGCGCGTCAACCACTATGGTCAATCGTCCCGTAAGTGTAGTGCGTGTTTTCGCTCGGGAGATGGCGGTGGCCTTCCACCGCTGGATGGCGAGATCTGGTGCCGACCTACCATCGGCTAACGGGGTTTTCCAACCAGGTATCTCCCACCAGCGGGGCACCGCTCCAGCCGAGACAAGTTCAAGTCCCCGACCGATCTTCCGACATGTGTAGTAGTAGTTCATGTTAGTGTAAGTGTGTGGGTAATGGGTGAGGATACAAAAAGGAAGAGGAAGGAAAGATCGCGCGCGGTCTGTGGCCCGTTTGTTAGGGTACTGCTCCGGCATTTGCCTGGTGTTGATCGGTACGACAGGAAACTATCGATCAGAGCAGACGGCCGCTAGAATTCTCCTCCAGACAGCGACTGAATTCGACCTAGCTCAAAAGCTAGTGTTGAAAATCATGCCGCCGTCGGGACTCGAACCTAAGATCTCCCAGTCAGAGGCGCTGCAGTGACATCAGTTGATGCACTGAGCCACCGCTCCCGGTGCGAGTTTCGAAAACAATCAGTGCATCATCGTAGTAATTATCGTATCATTATCACAAGAATAATTTTTGTACCATAGAGACCGCCTGAAAATTAAAAATATTTCTAAATGCTGTGCAAATAATACGGAATGTGTGTCGCTCATAGTCGCAAAAACTACTAGTACGATTTCTCTGAAATTTCCGCACTTCTTTTTTACTAGCAATGGAAGTGTTAAAAGAGTGGTTTGAATTAAATCGGACATTGTTGATGATTTATTCGTTTATGATGACTCAAGAGCCTCTGACGCAACCCGTCGCACAGTCAAGGATTAAGCGCGTCTTCACTGTATACAAGTATCCTGTGCATGGGATCTTGGGCAGGAATCTTGGAGACAATCAAATTTTTCCAAGATAGTGTCATAGCAAACGCGTCCCCAAATTTGAGGGAGAACGTTTTAACAATAGGGTACTTGACAACCATGTCTATACCAGGACATACAACAAACCCATACTTTTGAAAAAGTCTTTCCTCGGACATTTTTGCACAGTGTAACGTACAACGTGATTAACAATAACGTAACCAGTAGTGTGAAAAGCGTAATACACTGCAATAGCGAAGCATTGCCGAGTCCACTAGTTTAAACGTAAAAAGTAAAAGAGCGAATTATTTACTTCCGTCATATTGCTAGTGTTACCACTTTCTTCATGTCCAAAGGAATCAACTTCTTCAACGATTCTTTAAAATAGTTCTTCTTTTCGCATACAGTTTTTTATAATAACGATAACAGTATCTAAACATGTTTCCATTAAGTAATATTTCGCGCTATTGAACTCGCTTCTCAGAAACCGAATAATCCTGCGGGGTACTGATGAGGGTTCCAAGGTGAGTGGTGTTTATGAAAAGAGAGCGATTGGAAGGGTGGAGAGTGTAGAGAGTAGGGTGGAGGAAGATGTCCTTGGAGCACGCGATGCGCTGCCACTCACAACCCAGAAAAACTGTTCTTAATGGTTATATTGGCAAACCGGTTCGCGTAGGTACTGTCAATCGGTTACTATAAAATTTGGATTATTTCAACATATTTGAATTTATTGAGTTCCTTCAAAAGCTCTGTTGCAAACCGATAGTTTCTAAGGTTTGACTCCCTGTGGGAAGCATAATTTTCGAACTTACTGCGCAGCCAGGTCGAATTCATTCACTGTCTGCAGGAGAATTCTAGTGGCGGCTGCTTTGATTGGTGATTTTCTGTGGTTTCTCCGATCAACACCACGTGAATGCTGCAGCAATATCCTAACAAACGGGCCAGAAACCGCGCGAGATCTTTCCTTCCTCTGTCTAATCCTATCCTCACCTACATTTACACTTAAATGCCGTGAGACCTGTCGGGAGCCTAGATATTGTCCCGGCTGGGGCGGGGCCCCGCTGGTGGGAGATACCTGGTTGGGGCAAACGTCACGACGTGTAGGTCGGCGCCCGTCCTCGCCAACCGAGGGAGGAAAAACAGAGCGACTGCCAGCAGTAAAAACATTCACTACTTTTACTGGACTATTGAGCTAAGTAGTTAACGCGATCGGAATCAGAATCACAGACGCCTCTGCATCTACACAGATAGTTTTGTAACTTGATATTGTATCACTAGAAACGAACAATTCTTTTGAAGAAGGTGTTTCTACTAACGCTGAATGAATGTCTCGTTTTGATGTGACTTATACTTGTGTCACTTTTTATGAATATCAAGTATATTAAATTAAAATATAATTGTTTTTAGTGAAATGCATCAGGAACGGAAATAATAACGCTTTAGGACAAGGAACTTTTTCCATGAAGTCTCTTGAATTAATGAACATTTGAGTATCATTGATAAGTATGATGGTACGCTTACATTTCATATACTCCCTGTTCATGTTTATTCATGTGCTCCTACCTTCTAAGGTCATATTCATGTATGCGCATGTTTATAAAATTCAGTAATTAAAATGCCTCAACACACATTGGAGATTAAATTTCCGTCAACTTTCATTTCCATATCGAGTTATGACTTGTTGGTTCCTAATTCAGCCGTTAAAAATCATCTAGCCGCGTGGCTGAGCAGAAGGTAATGAGTTTGTCCAACTCATTGGGAAACGTCTGATGAACGTAAGTGTTCCAATTTATACATTTCACACTGCCTGAATATGTGAAAATAGAAAATTCCGATTTATTTCTTGCAATGAAGCTTTAGTTCTAAAACTTTGAACATCCGAGTTTGGAAGCTGAAACAATTCGGAGGTTCTGGTCTGCGATTTCAAACACTTCCAGCAAAACCCATGCCAGCGAAATTCCGCCACTCGGTTGAACATTACTTCGTTTTAACGTTCTGTTAACATGACTTTTATTCCTTCTATACACAATGCGCTAAAGAAATATGAATAAGATACAAAGCTACGTACGCTACCTCTGGCCGGAGAATATCTCTCCAACCCCACGCAGCGCATCACCAAAACTACGTGTGTGGCCCTAAGAAGACGTTTCGTGGGCACAGTTACATTTGTGATGCAACTTATGAATCCAAAAAATGCGACCTTTTTTAGAACGTTCTATGCACATTTTTGGAAGGTTCCTTCATCTTATTCCTGGAATTCTCAGCAACGTTAGAGACTGTGTTGCAATATAAAGCTATTTTCAGTATTAAAACAATGAATTAAAAAAACAAGTTGAATCGTATCATTATTCTGTAAACAGAATACATTACACTTGGTGTCAATGACAAAGAGACAATCCCTACAATAACAATTTAGAATTTGGGGCTTTTGCGTGGAAATAATGGTAATACATTTTAGGAGTTATCTATCAATAGCCATTTGTTTCATTTACGAAAATTTTACATGGCAAATAAATTTTATTGGGTTTGCACCCGTTTTGACAGGAAAGGGACAAGTTCTCGCCACATGTTAGGTGGGAAGGGACTGTTGTTGAATTGGACAGCTTCCGGAGGTTATAAAGAACCTCTAAAATTGCAAAAAGGGTAAATTTTGGAAAACAATAGGATCTTGCTTTTAAAGCAAACGCGAAATTTTACGTTTTGCGAGTGAAGTAAGCTCTGACCGCGGATTAACCCGTAAAAAAAAATACAGAACACAAAGTACGGTCGAATTAATCTTGCTCTTTGTTGCCTCGTTAAGAAATTACATGGAACATAGTCACTCCTATTTATTCATTAGAGTTGATAAATTGGATGGTGTTGAAAATAATTAATTACGCCGGTACACCTCATGTCTCACTTCTGTCGGTGTGAAGGGAGCGGGGAGCGGTGTGAACAACACGGGATCTGAAAAGGGAGGTACTTGCGAAAGCGCCTAAACAACAACAGCAGCAGCAGCAGCAGGCAGCCAATGAGCGGGAGGCGAGGCGAGGCGAAGAGTACTCACCGAGGGGCGAGGCGCGGGGCGGCGAGCGCGTCCGTGGCGGCGCGGCTGAGCGGGGCGGAGCCGCGAGAGGGCAGCACGGGGCGGAGAGCGAGGGCGAGGGCGAGGGCGCGAGCGGAGCGGAGCAGAACGGAGGCAGCGGGCGGCGCGTGCGGCGCGGACGCTGCAGAACGCTAGAGTGGCGAGCGACTGCGGCACGCGGCGGCGGCGGCGGCGGCGGCGGCGGCGGCGGCGGCGGCGGCGGCGGCGGCGGCGGCGGAGGCGGTCCCCGGCGCGCGCGCACAGCATCCGCACATCCCCCCTCCCCCGCGCTGGACCGCCCCTCCCCTCCCCTCGCCGCCCGCGCGAGCGCCCCGCCATTCATTAGCCCCTCGAGGTGGTAAGAGACACACACACACACACACACACAAGCCCTCGGCCGACGCTTTCATCATTCTATGAACATGCTGGAATGCTCGCTTTCGACTTATTCAGCTTCATCAACAATGCTTTACAGCCCACGCTCATACGTCGATGAATTCGCAAGAGCAAAGCGTCATGGTATTTTCCATCGATAGTTTCTGGTAAAAGTTGAAGAATTGAATTTTGTATTTTTTTCCATTGCATTTCGTAAATTTATGAGAAATATCCAAATGTCCTTGTCCGTGGAAGAAATATTTGTAAAATGAAATATTTAGTTCCCAGTCAGAAGTCGATTCTTTCAAACAATAAAAGTATACATCATTTCTAGGAAAAGATTGATTTTCATTCAAACGAATACACCCCTTCCAATGAATTTTTAATACCTCAAGTGACTCTTGTGATATACATTTTTAATTAACAAATGTATCAAGACGCCTTCTTGGATATTTATTACGTGATTTTATTAATGGAAAATACTTCCTTGGAAAACTCCTGGTTATTTTTAGTACATGACGAATAAAGTGAGGCAGTCACACAGACTATTTAAGAGTTTCAAACAAATATCAAATAAATGATTCCCTTCTTGTCAGTAATCACTTAAGTTTCCATTTTCCATAATAAAATTAACTACAAGTGTTACAACATTTCACAGACTCTCTCAAATTAGTAACTTTCCCAAGGTCGCCCAGAGAAATCCAGGGGCATCAGGCATTTGAGCCTCGGAAGCTCATTTCAAACAACATATTCTCTCCTTTCCCAATTCATACACAGAATTTATTTCTCGATGCATCAGAAATAACTCAAAGCCTTAAATTAGGTTCAGAGATGAATACCTTTTTTAATTTCTCTTGAATGAACAAATTTTCGGGGCCCCAACTAAGTCGGGACTTCGGGAAAGTTGCCCCAGCTACCCTCCCCCTTCTGGTCGCCCCCGTACTTTCCGATTCTCTTGAATCTGGGCTAGGGGTTTTGGTTTTGCCCCCCCCCCCATCCATTTGCTCTCTATCGGCACATAAAAGACAAAGCCTATCGTGTCACCTTTCGTTTCTTTGGGAACATTGTAGACTCCTATTTCTCTCTCTCTCCGAACAACGTACATCGAACATCGAATGTCTCGGTCTTGTACTTTACATGTTTGCCCATGGGATCTCTGGCTCCATATTTAAAATCCATTTGTTTTAATTTTCAAGTTGTTTTGTACTTCTCAATACGATTTTTTTCCCGTCGAGGGTAAGTTAAAATTTGAACCAAGATAAACCTAAGATGAAACTCAAGCAAGTTTTAAGTTTTAAACAATTATTTTTTCAAAAACGGCTCCAAATTCTTAATTTCTTCTTGTATGTAGCAAACTACGGTGAAGAAAGACGGAAAGCGGTATGTTCTCTTTTTCGTCGCACTCTCTGTATTCTCGAAAAATGAAGAAAAAAATCGAAATTAAAATTCGAGTTTCCCGTGCTACGTGTGACGCGCGCTCTGTGCGCAAAATGGCAACGCGCTGAAACGTCGGTTTGAAATTCTGCGAATAATTCCCATTGCTGGCGGTTGTTATAATCGAATGATGTAGATAACATTGTTATGAAAGGAAATAGATTTAACCTAGAATAAACAAATGCACTTTTTTTACTCTAAGAACTTTAGCACACTGATATTGGTATTCAAAAATTGGAATCTCACTTCCATGTAATGACAACAAGCTTGTGCATTCTTGCTTTTCGGTATAATGTGCTGCATATACTATATCAATTAAATATATTCATTTTTTTATTTGTAAAAATAATAAATTACTACTATTTCTGACAATCGAAATAAATGTCGACATGCACGTTAAACGCTTCGTTTGAATTGGACTTTTTCAAGTTAAAATTGGGGCGTTAGTATGGTAGAGATTGCATTATTACACTATTGCGTAACTGTTTCCAATAATGAGAGAAAGAATGTGATGTTATAGCGTCTCTAGTGAGTTTCACAGATGCTCTACGCGAGTGGATTCGTCCCTTCTGATTCCGTGAGTATTGTTGAGTTCAACACTTGTCAAATACAATATTTTGTTTACTATTTTTTAATTATTTATTTATTTTATATTTAAGGCCGCATCCACATCTAGGTCATTACCGACCACTATTGGAGTTAACGTTATGGTAACTGTGAAGATGAAACGATATAGAGATGATAAGGGGTGAAAGGACGAACACAAATACAACCATACCCGAGATGGGGCTCGAACACACGATCCTTAGGTCCGAGATCACTTCCACGCTCCTGCCTTAGCGATCTCGGCCATCGGATCGGCTTCGTTCACCATTTGTTTTCCAGCATTATGAAGCGAAACTAAAACCGCCGCCGCAAAGTGGGAAAGCGGGAGAGATCTCTCTCCTGTTTTGACCTCAGGGGGTTTCGAAGACCACAAAGTCACGCTTAAGCAATGTTCCAGAAAATTAAAGCTAATTTATACGTTTTGTAGGAAATTTTGTCAACTTCAACTTCGTAAATAGTGATTGTTTGGATAACACGTTTTTGAAAGTAATTTTGAAGATGTAAGGGAAACTGAAAAAAGTTTTAAGAGCTTTTAGACTTTTTAGAGCTTTTTGAGCTTTAAGAGCTTTAAAAACTTTTTAGAGCTTTTTGAATTTTCTCCGAGAAGCCGACCTTTTTCGAGATTGGAAACACAAAATTAGAATTTAGTGCCCCAAAAAACATAGAAACGTTAAGAAACTAAATTCCAGAATTTTTTCCTGCATCTGGATATTTGAGCACTAGGTGACTGGATTAATATTTAAAATATTAGTGTAGGTAATTTTAAAGAAATATCGCTCATTGTAGGTTCCTTCCAACATTTTGCATAATACGATATGTGTGCTTCCAGGCCTGTTCGAATCCAACTTACCCACATCATCATCACTAGGGGTCGGATTTCTATGATTTTGAATATTTTTGTCCGTTGCTTCAGGGCATATGTACGTGAAATTTCTTGATATTTCGTTGGAATTGGGTGCTATGTACGAGTAGATTAATATGTTAGTGCATATTTGGCCAATTTTTCCGATTGGTGCAAATTTGTATGATTATGGGAACATATTTTGCACCTTTTATTAATATAGATATATCTAATAAGTTTGTTTTCGAATAATTTATTTCTAAGCGTTCATTCATTACAATGGACTTGTCACAGTTTGTGTTTTTTTTTGTCTATAGATAAAATACTTGTGAAAATGTAGGATATTTTTCTATATTTTTTAAAATCAGGCAGAAAAAATGAATCTAGACATACAATGTACTTCACTTAAGTACATATATCCTTCAATTAATTCTCTCGTGATGTAGGCTATAATATGTTTGCACAAAAATAAATATTTTCATTTCACATGCTACTTATGAATTTTATCAAGAAAGGTCTATACAGGAAACGAAATATTGTTAATTTTATTGTAATTGCATATCCAAACTCATATTTCACAATTTTTAGTTTATATTTTCAAAGTTTTTAATGCATATTTTTAAAAGCATATTTTTCAATACATTAAGGGATATAGGATATAAGAATACATTCAATACATAAAAAGCCTACCCTAATCATCACCATCATCATCTATTCAGGAGTTAGAAGAGTTTCTTGTTCCGTCTTAAGCATTCCATCTTCATCTTGAGTGACCGAGTTTAATATTTTTATCGCATAATTTTAAAAGAAGTATAGTTTACATCAAATTGCCATTAACGTCGCAGGCTTATTTGTATAAAAGTGACCGCATCACATTAATAAGTGAGAGAGAATAAATACAAACAAATACGCTGGCGAAGTTTTGGACATGACTACACTGCTACAAAAACATACGGCTTCGTTCGTTGGACTGCAGCAACGTCAACTGTTTTGCTTGCGCACTGTGGACGCAGACACCCCAGCCTGTATGCCAGCTCGCTTTATGCTCTCATCGCCACCGCTCCTCCCGCGCAGATACATCAGGCCGCCTCCGCCGCGCGCTGACGGCCACGCAGATGATCGCTGTGTGAGAAGGGAGCGGGGAGGGGAGCTGCCACCCCTGTATGGGCTGACCCCAGCGGCGTCATGGCTCGGCGTGGCGCGGCGGTGACAGCCCAGCTAGCCGCAACGGCCGATAGCTGCTGACATCTTGCGACAGCGCAGGGCATTGCACGCAGCGAGGGTGCTCGCCAGAAGTGTGTTCTCGTCACTAATATATACAGTAGAACCTGCCTAAGCTGGAATCGCCGGCGCTTGCGCGCAGCGAAGATGCTGTGTTCTCGTGGCCACTAATACGAGGGGCGGTCAGAGAGTAATGCCCCACATTTTCCCCTTCATGTAATTATATCAATAGCAACAACAGCCACAACCGCAACAACAACAACAACAACAATAGCAGCAGCAGCAACAGCTTCAACAGCAACAGCTGCAAATGCAACAGCTGCAACTGAAACAGCTGCAACTGAAACAGCTGCAACAGCAACAGTAGCAGTAACAACAGCAGCAGCAGCAACAACAACAGAAGCAGCAACAACAACAGCAACAACAACAGCAACAACAACAACAGCAACAACAACAACAACAGCAGCAACAACAACAACAACAAAGCATCAACATAGCTCAAAACATCAACCGATGTCACTGCAGCGCCTCTGACCGCCAGGTCCTAGGTTTGAGTGCTTACGGCGGCAGGATTTTCGACACTACATTTTCAGCTAGGCCGAATTCAGTCGCCGTTTGGAGGAGAATTCTAGCTGCCAGCTGCTCTGATCGGTAGCTTTCCGAGGTTTCTCCGATCAACACCAGGTGAAGCACTACCCTAACAATCTGGAGCACTACCCTAACAAACGGGCCACGGACAGCACGCGATCTTTCCTTCCTATTCCTTGTCCTATCCTGTCCCCCTTACACACACACTTACACTAACACACACACACACACACACTACACTACCACATATTCTGGGGTACCGGTCGAGAGCTTAGAGCTTGTCCCGGCTGGGGCGGTGCTCCGTTGTTGGTGGGAGAGTCCTGGGGGACTCTACAGGGGAAAACCCCGCAAGCCGACGGTAGGTCGGCACCGGGTCTCGCCATCCAGCGGGGGAAGATCACCATCTCCAGAGGAAAAAACACTCACTACACTTACGGGACTAATGACCTTTGCTGTTGACGCGCCCGGAATCACCAACCAACCAAGCTAATAATGATAATAATAATAATAATAATAATAATAATAATAATAATAATAATAATAATAATAATAATAATAATAATAATAATAATAATAATAATAATAATAATAATAATGGTAGACTGTTGTAATTGTTATCCCTTCAATGATTCGCATTTCTAGCATCGTTGAACGAAATTTCAAGTCTTTCCTACAGATAGAAGTTCCATAACAAACTGTTAAAATGGTGGCTAAAGACGAATGTTACAAACCGCAAGCTGTGATTGAGTTACTCGTTGCGGAGATGAAAATTGTTATGAAAATTCACAAACGCTTGGAGGTAGTGTATGGCACCTCAGCTGTCGCCAAGACGTTGGACATTTGGGCAAATGAGTTGTAGTTTCGAGAAATGAATGCGATCTCCATGATTTGCCGCGCTCCGGGCATCCTGCTATCATGGTCATCACTGTCTTTTGGGATACTGATGGCGCCATTTACGTTGATTTTATGCCCAGAGGCAGTACCATCAATTCAAATTCTTACATCAACACTCACAAACAAAGAAAATCACACACTGAAACGCAACACGAAGTCTAATAAAACAGATAACTCTATAAAAAGTAAAATAAACATTTTTTCTTAAATATTTCTAGGAATAGATTTATTCATCTGATGATTTAGACCTCGGCTATTCCCCTAGGTCTTCGTGAATATTGAAGCAAACACCGAAAAACCATTTCGTTTAACCACTCATTCTTGATTTTATCTTTGTTTTTAAAGTGTCATACACCTGAGTTTTCCCAACTTTAAATTTCATTGTCAAACCTTGATAGATGTGTTGCTTTGCCGTGTTCCTTATTTAGTCTAATTTTCTCACCAAGAGTTAACGTTTTTAATTTTTTGTCAGATATAAACAGTTAATTAACACAATAACAGGAACTCGTCGCACTCAACGATAGTGTACTTTCAGAAATACTTTACCGAAAGCACGCCTTACAGGAACTGTGTAAGAATCGCTCTTCGCGTCTCTCCTTCCTTTACACGGTCTTGTTAAGGTCAGTGCTATGACAAATAAACAGTGGAATTCGCAGGAGAAGCACGGGAAATACGGTGTTCGGAGGAGGGGAGCTGAGAAAGGGAATTATCGAGCACAGTTCTGAGTGGCTTTTAGTACGATGTTGCCACACCTACAAGTACACGTTCAAGTTAAAAACAATATTTGTTTACCGTCTTATCCGCGTTAGGAAGATTTCTGACTTATCCAATGTACTTTGGATTGGAAAATGCCCGTTCTGTGATTTTTCCGGCAAAATCAGGTTTCTGCCTTATCCAGGTTACACCTTACACATATGTTCACTGTATATTAATTACTATTGCGGGAAATCCATAACGTATGTAACAATTCATAATGTATGTGAGTTCATAATGTGTCATTCTGTAATACGTTAATGCACCACAGAGCTTCTGTCAAGACGGGAAATTGATCTCTTGCGATTGTTCACTGCATAAAATGTGCTAATTTTATTGACATCTTACTTTTGAAAATTTCTGAAATCTTAATTCAAATTAATATTAGAAAGGAATTAATGAAAACGATTAAAAAATGTTATTTCTGTTTTCAGAATTTCTAGATCCATTTTTTTATCTCCATGTCTCATTTACTTGTTTCTGAAATGCTTTGCAATACATTATTTTTCCATCTGTTGTGAATTTCCACGTACCTTACAAATCCATTGCCGAATTCAGTTCAGGTGCTGCAGTGCATCAACTGATGTCACTGCAGCACCTCTGACCGGGAGGTCCTTGATTCAAGTCCCGACGGCGGCAGGATTTTCGACACTAGCTTTTCAGCTAGGTCGAATTCAGTCGCTGTCTGGAGGAGAATTCTACCGGCCGGCTGCTCTGATCGGTAGTTTTCCGTGGTTTCTTCGATCAACACCAGGCGAATGCCGGAGCAGTACCCTACCAAACAGGCGATCTGTCCTTCCTCTCCTGTTACACAGACACACTTACACTAACATGCACTACACAATCACATATTCCGGGAGACCGGTCGGGAGCTTAGAGCTTGTCCCGGCTGGGGCGGTGCCCTGCTGGTGGAGAGTCCTGGTTGGGGGAAAACCCCACTAACCCAAGGTTGGTCGGCACCGGATCTCGCCATCCAGGGGAGGAAGATCACCTCTATATCCCGAGAAAAGAACATGCACTACACTAACGGGACTAATGACCAAAGCAGTTTACGCACCCGGAAACACGAAAAAAATCAAACAATCAATCAACCAAATTCAGTTCAGTGATTTTACGTCGCGACACTCTGGCGATTAGGCCTGATCTTACATCTCACCACGCAAATTTTGCTATGCTGCTTTCGCCGCCTAGAGGAGAAAGAAGGTATTACTCGGGAGACGAAACAGGCGATTCGAATATAGCTCAGAGGTTTCTTTCACGCTCAAGGATCTTATAAATGCAGTAAGTCTACATGAAACAGCGTGTACCCTGGGTCTACTACCCCAAACCATTATTTGTCCTACCAGGGGGATTACTCGTCGGGTCAGACACCTAGGCTATATCCACTCTATCCCTCATTCGGTGCCAAGAACACCTGCAGGCTGGTATCCGGATCCCGCCGGAACACAGTTACCCTTCATGGAAACCTCCCCAATTAAGCCTGGGTGAGGCCACTCTACCAGTTCAGAGGTAGCAGCTCTCCAGGATAGCGCCGGAGTGAACTTAAGCGTCACTCACAACTCGCCGGGAGGAATCCCTCCTCAATTGCACAGGATCATCAGGCACTGCCACGGCGAAACCAAGAGCCCAATTGAGGACCGCCCCGACAGAGGACCGGTTGGCATGAGTCCCTGAACCCGTCTCCACACATGAACAAAAACGTTTACAGATTACATACAACAGCATGTAATCAATGAATGAATGAAACGAAATTCATAAAGTAAACTTTGATTTGACACTAGTTGACTAATGTATTTGATTCATTTCTTCGTGTTTCCTGGCGCGTCAACTGCACTAACGGTCATTATTCCCGTTAGTGTGGTGTATGTTTTTTTCTCGGGAGATGGCGGTGATCTTCCTCCACTGGGTGGCGAGATCCGGCACCGACCTACCGTCGGCTAGTGGGGTTTCCCCCTAACCAGGACTCTCCCACCAGCGGGGCACCGCCTCAGCCGGGACAAGCTCTAAGTTCCCGGCCTGTCTCCCGGAATATGTGGTAGTGTAGTGCATGTTGGTGTAAGTGTGTATATAAGGGGAGAGTTTAGGACAAGGAAGAGGAAGGAATGATCGCGGGCGGTCCGTGGCCCGTTTGTTATGGTACTGCTCCGGCATTCACCTGGTGTTGATCGGAAAAATATCGATCAGAGCAGCCGGCCTCTAGAATTCTCCTCCAGACAGCGTCTGAATTCGACCTAGCTGAAAAGCTAGTATTGAAAATTCTGCCGCCGACGGAACTCGAACCTAGGACCTCCCGGTCAGAGGCGCTGCAGTTACATCAGTTGATACACTGAGCTACCACTCCCGGTTTGACTAATGTAAAAACAATATTTTACATGAATAAATTAAATGTTTTGCAAGTAAAACCTTTGATCTTAGTACATTACAAATGTAAAAACTCTTAACGCCCGTTCTATTCGTCAGAAGTTATTTGATTTTTTTTTACTTTTCAACATTTATACAAGTATTTTCTTCCAAATCTGTCTTTACTTTTCGTGGGAAGTGATGTTGGCTTGCCTTTGTCAGCTTCTTCTAATATTGCATCTGAAATACGTTCAATATATTCCATTTGCAAATATTTAGTTTTCCTCTAAGTCACTATGGTGATCATAACTAGTCAATGCAAGGCCCACAAAAATAGGTATTTTTTAGAAACAATACGACCTCATCAAATGTGCGCGTCAAATGTGAAATATATGCTTGAATTTCTGAAAATTTATTCTTAAATGGAAACTGAAAAGTATTGAACGTAACACAAGGATTAAAGGGGTATAATTGCACTCCTAAGATTGCTCTTATCGTCGCTCGTTTTCTTCAACATACAACTCATGCAATTATACCCCTCTTTATTCACTCGTTTTGTTGGACTAGAATCTGCAATGACTTATAAATCACGTTGCATTTCATATAATAACTCGATATGTCTTCGTGGTTTCAGTCGAGATCTTGTGGTAATTCATAATAAAAATGTATGATTAGAGGTAATCAGACCACAATGAATAAAGTTCAAATAGTGAATTTATCACATATTACATCAAACTAGTTGGGGGTGACATTCCTCGTCTTCAGTGGTACAAAACCAGCAACATTATTATCTAAAACATGAACAAATGTTAAAGTAATACAATGCATTTAAAAAATTATAAATGGTTAATTTCAGTGAATAAAATACTCAAGTAAAGTGGTTGAATTAAGCATAGATTGAGCTTAATGTAATTCTTAATACATTTTAAATGGAGAGGACATTTGTCTATGGTTTAGTGTGGGGCCGGGAAAAGAAAACAAAAACACATTCATGAGCACACAACACTTCACACTCGTTTGTTCATTTAGGCAAGTAATCGAAGGATTATAGAAGTATCAAGAATATTAGAATTCTGCAAAAAATTATGCAGATAGCTATTCGAAAGTTAAAACAGAAATGACCAAAAAATTTAAGCTACAAAGAGGAAAAATTAACCCAGAAATAAATAAAACAGTCAAATTGTGAAAATTGCATGTTTTTATTTCTGGGTTAACTTTTCTTTTTGAACAAATTTATTCATTTTTTTAATTAATAAATAATAATTTACGTGTTTCAGGAGAGTTTCTATTCTTCTGCAATGCAAATATTTGTCTAGAAAGCATTTTCTCAAACTAACTTTTGAGTGCTTATTGTGGCCCCGCCATTCAGAATATTCAAATAGTTTGTTGGAGGAAATATGTTCAAAATTGTCTTAAAATCTTATTTGAGAATTTTCGACACTTCCTCCCAGGACGTCCTGTATACGAATTGTACGACACATTTACAAATAGAACATTTGGTAGCCATGTTTGTAGAAATGAAAATCAAACGCAAATATCACATCGCGAATTTCATGACTCAAATGAGTCGATACTGAAAGAGACGGTAAATATTGGACGTTGAATACTTATAACAGCAATTACACTCATTCATGATTTTGGAATTTTTAAAACATAAATTCCTATTATAGAGTCATATAAAGGAATGAAGAAAAATATACGACCAATGGTGATTTGTTTTAATACCAATGTAAGCATCAGGTCAGAATTATTGACTATCTGGAAATGGCTATGGCCAATGACAAAATTCATTAAAGAAAATTAAAAAACAAGTGAAAACGGAGGTGACATGTTATTTTAAGAACTGTAATTTTGACTGACGTGATTCAGATCCAGACGGTAACGCACGTAGACGAGATTTAAACGCGGAAAGCGATGCAAAGTACATTAATGAACTTCAGGAGTTTGGAAGATAGAATAATTAATGGGAGGTTACAAAGTTTAAACTGCAGTGATGATTTCATTTAAAGTTTTGTCAAGGAAATATTTCAATTAATGGTATTGTTCGGGAAGCAGGACGTTTAGACAACGCGGATAAAAAAAATCTCGAAATAGAAATGTCCAACCCAGACATCCGCAGACTCATTTAAGAGTAAATAGTGTGTGTTATTCTTAATATTATTAGATTTACAGGTTTAAATTTTTAAATAATTTCATTCTATCAGTAATTTGTTGGTAAATAGTGTAACGCAAAATTAATAATTGCTTTGGAGAGACGACAATTTTCAATTTTAAGGGAAAGAGACAAGAACGAAGAGTCTTGGAAGACTTCGAACCTTCTACGTGCTGGAATTTCTTCTTGACATCGCCATAAGCTGCAACATCTCAACGAATTGTAAGCGCCGCAAGAAACGTCATGTAGTCAAAATTACGAAATCTTTACAAAAAAATATTATCTAAAAATTTTAAAATCCCTAAGAAATTTCAGAAATTATTATTTTCATTAAAATGTAATGACTAAAAAGTCAATGAGCTCTAAATGAGCTCTAAATGAGCTCTAAATTACGTAAATTCAATATTGAATTTGACAGTAAAAGAATATTGACTTTTCAATAAATGTGATTTGTTTTGAGAAAATTCTAGTTTATTTAATAATTAGGTCCCGCAGACCAAATGATAGAATACATTTTCGACGGAATAACTATTCATAGTGTACCCACACTGAACTAGATGAGTCTTCGATTCACGTAAGTATTGTTCAACAACGTAAGTAATTAAGAAGTCTGGCATCTACAGAGATTATTACAAAATTAAATGGTTTTGAAATGAGGATACATTTCAAACGGTTAGAACTCTTCAAAATAGCGTGTCTAACGGAGGACAGCGTGCAGCAAAACGAAATTACGAAATTATTGCCCATCTTGGAACTCCGTATAATAAATATTTCAATATTTTCAGATATTAATGTCAGATTATTTCTGTTTAAGTGGTAATATGAATTTGAAAATAGAGTTTTTTTTAGAAGGCCTATATATTGTTTGAACTGTGAGTTATATGATAATCTAATTGCACATTGACCCCCATTACTTCAAATTCCTTCTGTGAGGGAGTGGCAATAGGAGAGTCGATTATTTGACAGAACCATAATCAGAACTCCATCGGATGCTTTGATGTTTGCCATTCTATCATTTCGATTAATATTAAAACCAGTTATTTCAAATTTAGAAGATAAATGCAGATGGGTTTACTTAATGCAAGTGAAAGTTATGTTGTGGTCATTTAAACATACTTGTAATTTCTCCTTTAATTGATGGATATTTGAATTTATCCTCCTTATTGACATTAAGATGTTTAATTCATTGAAATGGTTTAAATACATGAGTGAGAATTTTACAAAAAATTGATCTAATTATTGTTCGAGGAATTCTTTAATTTTGTTTGTTATTAATTCAATAATGCCTCTAAAAGCTTTGCTCGAAGTTTCATAATTTTTTGAAAGTGGCACCCCGCATTCTAGATGTGTGTTGTGACTATTACGATTGCATAGGAGCGTAATTCTGTGAGCTGAAGTCTAACTAGGGAATTCGTTTTGGAGGACTGGTAATATTTGGTTTTATGACAGTTTAGATGATTTTGAATTGTTTGAATCCCTGATGGATTTTTCACAGGTCACTTGCCATAATTTGGTTGTGCATTCTTGGGTAATTCAAACATCTAGGAGACACATCTTGAGATTTCTCACATTGTGAATAGTGGTTTGGTCCTAGACCTTTTACACATCTGAGTTACCGATTACAATTAGCATGAGTGCGACTGTG
The DNA here is from genome assembly GCA_011170035.1 of Teleogryllus occipitalis. Classification (NCBI taxonomy): domain Eukaryota; kingdom Metazoa; phylum Arthropoda; class Insecta; order Orthoptera; family Gryllidae; genus Teleogryllus; species Teleogryllus occipitalis. The sequence goes on along the minus strand of BLKR01004070.1, from coordinate 73,527 downwards.
CCTCTGTGACATCTCTTACATTGATATGACGTATTGGATATGTTTGTTTGTTCCACTTTGACATTTGTTCAATTTGTAATATTGTAGTATTTTATTTTTGTCAAAGTTGCGATCAAGGCGGATGAAACATAATGGAATTGGGTTTTTGTTTTTGAGCAATCTAATCGTTCTTATAATTGGATAGTTGAGGGTAATGATTTTTGCCCTCAATGTAATCTATGGTACATCGTCTATTTACTACTTTGGATTTTTGTCATTGGATCTTCAACGAATGATATGCTTTCTTTTACAAAAACGAATTATACATCTTAAGACCTTGATACTGGAAGTTTTAATTTTTATAGGTTTTTTATAATTTTGGCAGTAAAACTTATGCAATCAGTTTTGCTTTTTACGTCCGTAATTAGCATTTTGTAATGATAGACATCTTATATATAAAGATTATTACTTGCTTGTTCGTATTTTATGTGCTGCCGTACCATTCATTCGATTGCGATACAACTTTGTCAACTTATTGCTTGCACTTGCAAGAAGAATGAAGACTTTATACAATGGGAATGTGCTCATGATGATTGTGCATGTGGGAATGTGCATAGATGCGCGTTGCTGATTTTATGCGTCAATGCTAAGTCAAGCGCGCCTGAACAGTTGCTCTACGCAAACCGCCGCACCCTAGAGTGCTATGTCCGTCTTCCCTGCATACTCTGCCCCTGTGATGGTAATATATCGGCTGGAATAAATACTTGACAGCTATCTCGGACAAGTAAATCAAATTTCAACAAGACAGGGTCATAACGAATGCATGCCTAAACTTGAGGAAGAAAGTTTTAACAATAGAATTCTTGTCATCGATGTCCAAACTAGGAGATAAAAGAAACCTATACTTGTGGGGAAATTCTTTCATCTATTAAAATTGTTGCAGAGCTTATCGTAAAAATTTATTCACAATCATCTGACCAGTGGCGTGTAAAGTGTAATACATTGCGATAGCGAAGCATTGCCGGGTCCACGAGTTATGAATAAAAGGTGGTGTAAATACTGGTTAGAGAGAAGTATTGTCACCTTTGTTTAATGCATGAAGAACAAATCTGCTCGTAGTTTCAATGTTGTAACTGATTTCACGTATTTTCCCCGCTAATACTTTATTTGGACTTTGGCTGAATTTTTAGTTTTCGTTGTTAAGGTCAGCTAATCTACGCAAACTTCTGTCGGCCGTGCCATTTGGGTTACGGTACTTTTGAACAGTAGTCAAGGCGAGGTTGCTGGAGTTTCTTCAAACGAGTGCTTATCTTCCGCTTCCGGGTTCCGCTGAGCGTCTGAATCACTTTCCGTTTGTTGTGAGGGGAGAGGCGTACGATTGACCGGCGAACGGCAATTCAACCGCTGCCTTCACCGGCGTAATGCCGGCTTTACACTAGCAATAGGTTTCCACAATATCTTTCAGCAATTTGTTGCTGTTTCTTGTAGACATCTTTACACTAGCAAGAACAAGACGAGGCAATATGTTGCCAGAAAGTTGGGAGGAAGATCTTTCCGATAAGATATTGCAGATGGTTCTCCATTAGAACTTTTGTTGCCGTGTGTGGTGACGTCACGAGGAAAATGGCGCGTGAACTAAAGTGAGGTTATACATACCCAGTTATTGTGCTCAATGAAGAGATAAAGAAAGGTCAACGTTTTGTGAGAACATGTGACAGTATTTTAAGATGAAAGGAAAATGGGCTTGTGCAAATTCGGTTCAAGAGCCTTAAGATTTTTTCGTGGACTTCGATTCACATGGGAGCAAAGTAATTTTCTTTTTATAAAAAATTAAATTAATACGTCTACTACCTTAACCGTACTTCCTGTGCATGTGTCAGTGGTCATCATTGGCATATTTCAGCAATTTCTTGCTCAGACTTCAATCCATTTCTAGTCCCAGCAACAGCCGGCAATATCTTTCCGAGTACGGAAACACACGAGTTTACATTACGACTAGAATATCTAGCAAGAAATATTGCCAACATCAGAAATATTTATTGCCGCAATGTTTACATTGGCAACTTTTCTTGCGAAATAATATTGCTCGCCATTTCTTTTCAAGTGTAAAGGCAGCTTAAGGCTTCATTTACGGGATTATTTTAGAGAATTTTAACACTTAATATACACTGGACACAATCGATAAATACTGTATTAGTGAAAGTTACTTCCCCACACATACGAACAAAATACCTTAGAGAAGTCGTAGGCCTTCACGGCCCGAGTCATGCAAATGATCTTGACTGTCCGGGCAACGCCGCGTTAAAGACTGTGGTTGCGACGTTTAGACCACCTTGTCGTGGTCTTTCTCAGTCTAGCATTGGCAGACCAGCCCTAAGGAAGACCACGACAAGATGGTCGAAACGTCGGCACCGCAGCCCTCGACGCGGCGCCAAGATCATTTACAATACACTGAGGTCTGCGCCGACATTGGGGGACGACCCATTTCCGGAGCGGAGCGATAACTTTCGCTGCTAGCGGAGCAAAGTGCCCTGGTCGCCACTGGGTACCAAACTGCCCTGTTCCCCACTGGACTATGCCGACTGGGGCATCTCATATTTTTCTTTCACTTCACTTCAGTGTCTAATGAAGAAACCCATAAAATAAGACATTGTAAATTTAAAGTCATTTACATATTTTAGGTATTCATGTCCCGTTTTCAAATTTTTAGGTACAGTAAAAACGAAATATCAGACTTACACTATCAGTATGTAGATAAATATACAAGAAAATTTTTTTAAATTTTGGTAGCAAGGAACAAAACAGGTAAAAACCCGAGACCTAACAAATAATGAGAAATTGACAGATTTTGAATGTGAATAAACTTCGTTGTCATTATTCTAATGCAAAGAATGTTTCAAATGACATTTTGATTTAAAAAAATCAGCGTTTTCAGGCATTATATTGCCCATGTTGTGACGAACCCACCCAGGACCAGGTGGTCGCACAAACCAGAACACGATTTTGGAGAATCACTGACTAATACATAGATAAAATACGTATAGGGACATCCCCAACTCGCGCATTGACAAGTGACTTTGGGATTCCCCTTGGAAGACGTGACAAATGGGAAGGGAAACCACTCCGACTGACGCAACACTTGGGGGGGGGGGGGCAAGAACAGAGTTCCGGGATTCACCTTGCACGTCACCAAAGGGACGAATCACGACAACTTCCAGACCCAGACCAATAAGACCGACGATACTGAACCAGTGACGAGATGAGGGGAGACGAGTGCACGTGGAGCCCTGGAAGATGAACAGGCAGAGACTTACAGGCAGTGAGAGGAGACGGACGTGTCCGGTGAGATGTCGGAGACAAAGATGTGTAAAAGAGGCTGATGGGGTGTGATAGGAGACGGTGGAAGGGAAGCTCATAAAGTGTGAGCGGGGACAGACATGTGTGACGGGAGTTTGAAAGCGGACTGCGCCGGCGTGAGCCTACAGGAAACGGCGACGAGGGAAGCTGAGTACGGACATTAGACGCGACGAAAGGCTCACCCCACTGCCTGCCTGCGGCGAGCAACGTCTCAAGGGGCTCCAGCTGAGGGCGGGTCCAGCTGAGGAGGGCGTTGACTCCATGCAGCGCCTCCCGACCGATTCGTCACTTGACAACAGCACCTCAACCACTGTGTAACTTTGCGCCGTCCGCGCGCCGAGCGGACCACATTCATTTGCCAATAAATGAGCTCGTACTGCATCGCATGAAGTCATTTTAAAACCAAGTAAGCCCCTTTGCATCTCCCAAGCCAAACAATCCTGAGAGTAAACCTGCCACGATTTGATCTCGTCTCAAATCTCAGTGTGGAATGCGTCCGCCGGTGAAAGCGGTCCGGACGAAGTACGATCGTGACGTCTGACAGGTGTCGGCTGTCTCAACGTATGCATCCTAAAATTCAATTTACCTTTTAAATGAGTTTTAGCAAATACTAGATAATACAGATATCAAGAGTGAAGTTTCATGGAGTTTGATGAAGAGAGATTTCCCAGAATAGATTAACAACTAAAAGTGTATAACTTGTAATATAATAATGTTGTTAATAGTAATTATTATTATCATCAGCATTATGTGTATTGTGTCGCATAACCAATACAAATAAGACGGCTTACGGCATAGGGAATGTGAACAGAAATGCCTCAGGCTGTAGGTTGAATCCCGCGTAAGGTATGCTTTCTGTGGCTTAGGGAGGGCCATTTGCAGTCTCTCCTCTATACATTTCCAAATTTACAGCTATCACCGGTAACTATGTGAGTAAATGATATTTTGCGCAACAGAACTCTAACACCCGGAACTGAGGCAAAAGCAACCTGAATGAGGCAATGGACGCAGGAACGAGACGGGTCTGACAGATCGGCGTGAAGTACGAGGAGCACAGGGGAGTATTTCGCCAGGAACCGTTCCCAAGGGAGCTGTTGCTACTGTAGATAGCCATGGCAGGTCCCTAAAGCGCCGATAGATGGAAGCAGAGAAGGGAAGGCGGGAAATTCATAAATGCTTTCCCGATTCAATAGAAAAAGAATCTAAATAGCACCAAAATATATCTGCCATTTTGTAACATCACTAGTTCCAATAATTTAAACATAATGTCAAACAAACTTTCCCTGCAGAGAAGCCGCTGTTCCTCCATTACGTTCCTCTCTGATTGCAGCCATCCCCTCAGAATCCGACAATGGTATCCCAAATCGTGTTGGTAACACTAATGTCCCTATTACTTTCACATTAGTTTTTATTGCCTTTATTATATATTTCATTCCTCACAAACATTTATTTAATGTTTGCAGAATTACCCACTATATGTTCACTCGATGGAAGAAACAATTTTAAGCAAGTATATACAGTTTTAAATTCAGAGATATAGAGAGATAGCGATAGAGAGGGAGAGATAGAGAGGTGTGTGTGGAGAGAGAGAGAGAGAGAGAGAGAGAGAGAGAGAGAGAGAGAGAGAGAGAGAGAGAGAGAATGAAACTGTAATATTTCATGAACTGCGCTTTGATACATGGAATGAGGTTACGTGATTAAATGGCCTCTAAAATGTCAATGCCAAGCCGCCCATCATTTTAAAATAAATTAATCATATGCATTTCTATTTACTGCATTATGTTGACATCAGAAGTTCCACTAATGTGTCGAATTCCAGAGTAGATAATACTATGTGAGACAATATTTAGAATATAAATAATTAATTTACTAAACAATATAAATAGTTTAATTTACTAAACAATATTAGTAATGCCGTTGATATTGAAAATAGTAACTGAAGAAGGACAGCAGCATTTAAATAGTAATCCAACTGTGAATATTTTTTTCTATTATTGCTTACATAGGTTAGGAAGTAAGAGAGACATTAGCTTATTGGGTTGTTATTTCTAAATTTGCAATTTAGAAATAACAAATCAACGACAATGAGACCTGCGCCATTCTTTTAAGCGTTCCTTGTTGAAAAAAATTTAACATATTTGGAGCGGTTTTTTAGGTAAGTTTTTTTATCGTTTGCATTAATTCATACAGAAATTGCGCGAAAAATACTTGATTTTTCAGAAAACTGTAAATGACCTTTCTCAAACAGTTTATTTAACACAACAGATTTAATTTCAGACAAATATCTCGAGCTTCAAATTTGTAGTTTTGCAATGATATCTTTTTGTAATTTGCGAAAATGCAGAGTTCGCCGTAAATGAGTCTAGCAACAATGTTTTTACCATTCTTTGATACGTACGAGGCAACAATTTAAAGAAAAAAATTACCGCCGTTTTTGAGAAAATAATTGTTTAAATATTTCCTAAATTTCACGCAAAATTATTCAAAAATTACCCATTTCCGTAAAATTGTAGATGACAATGTTTCACGATCTTTCTACTACAGGTTTTATTAAGGGGAAAAAGCTCTGTCTCATTATAGTTGTAAAGAGGACAACGAAAAAAATCACTTTTGGAAATGTTCGAAAAATCAGGGATTTCAGCGAAAAACATACCTAGCCATTGTTTTAAACGTCATTTACCCTACCAAGGACAAAGGTTAATCACAATTTGGAGCCGTTTTGATAAAATTTTAGTAATGTAATTGAAGCTTCTTGTAAAGTACAGCCGAAAAATTTTTAAAAAAGTTTCAAATTCGCAGGCCTCGAGTTTCCCTAGAATGGTATAAGTAGGCAGCCCCCAAGACATCCCGAGAATAGTAATAAGTAGGCAATCTGGGATTGAGAGCCGAGAAAAGTGCATTGTGGGGAGGAATATGACCATGAACGCTCAGAAAGTATATGACAAACAAAAAATTGACTAAGATATCTAATGGACTTAAAAAAACAAAAACACAGCACAACACCACAGATGATAGACCTGAAGATGAGTCAATAACCACGACCGGAAACGTCGTATTATACGAAATATATGTAACAATAAAAAATCGATATATTTTGAATGAGATGTGAATATTTTATTAAAATTATATAAAATCATGGAATCATGCAGGCTTTAAAACTGGTCAAAGAACTTACGCACTCCTCTTTCTCAATTGTAACTAACTCATCAAGCACTCTACTCCAGTTAAACCATACTAAGCGCAAATGCGAAATCTTACAAACAATCGCTGAACTCTACCATCAGATATCATTAACGGGAAAAGATATCTCATTTGCCTGGATCCCCACATCCTTGGAAAACAACGTTACTCAAGAGTTTAGCACAGCGACTTCTTTCTTGGTAAACCTCAAACAAGACAATACAGTTCACAACCTAGTTAACACTACAACTGACATCCTAAAATGTATGAACAAAAGAATGTTGACTAACTGGAATCAAGAATGGACCAAATACAAAGCCAGCCACCTCCATAAAACGCAATCAGATTTCTTCTCAGTGTATCTAGATAAACGAATGACTAGACGAGAACAAGTAGTGCTATCCAGACTTCGCTCCGGACATACTAATTTAACACACGCACACCTGTTTCACAAACTACCTGCACCCCTCTGTGACTTTTGTGAGGTTCAACTAACGGTATCTCATATTTTGAACGTTTGTCCTAAGATCCAGGAAGAAAGAGATGGCCTATCACCGGAGCAACAATTCAAAGCAGTTGTATATTCCAAGTCCTATCAACAGGAAATCATAAGATTTTGTCAGAACATTAATATATTTAATAAAATATAAGTGGTTCCCTGTACATATTATCATACCAGCCATGATTGGATGTCAAGTTTTGTACTATTATTTTGTACCTCATTTCTATTGTAAACTTTGTTCTATGTATACATATAAATAATGTAAAATCAAATATGAATATGTAAAATACTGAAAAGTCGCTAAGAACCTTTGGTTGATGCGACTATAATAAACAAAAAAAATATATAAAATAAAAATTATACTTGAAAAATGAAAGAATGGACTTAATTTATTGCGTAAATGTTCAGATCCCTGACCGAGCTTAGGATGAGTTTCTATTTTGTCAGCAATACAGAAAAATCAAATCTACAGTTCGTTTACCGTTACAAATAAGCTTTCTATATCTCGGGAACGAAAGTGTCTAGTTTTTGAAATGTTAATCTAACGCTTTTTTAATTTTTATTATTATAATTATTATTATTATTATTATTACTATTATACTATTATTACTATTATTATATTATTATTACTATTAATTTTTTCATCTGTCAACTATTAATAGTTAAATTGTTGGGAAGGGATTCTGAAACTCAAGAAAGCGTGGGCAGATGATTTTCTCCCCCATACGCCACATACAGTTTTTACTGTTTTTTAACTAAAAAATATCTATCTCTTCGTAAACCTTAGGGAAACTACTTTACCTCATCGTCTGCATGAAACTTCGCTTCTAAGCTGCTGCTGCTGCTGCTGCTTCGATAAGCTGCGTTTCCGTGGACAAGTCCACTTCCCCCTGGGATTGCGGCGGGGAGGGGGAAGGAGCGAATACTTGCGGAGTACTTCATAAGCAGACGCCGCGCGCGCATAGTTCCCCGAGCGGCCGCTGGGCTGCGGTGGGGCCGCGCCCTCGTCGCGCGCATCGGACGCAGCACAAGAATGCGCCTCGATCGCCCCCCCCCCGCCCCCAACGCCCCGCGTCCACGGCGCTCGAGTGCCGTGGAGGAACAACATAGCTCGCGTTTCTTTCAAAGGGGTTGCAAAACGTGCAATTGAATGAAACTCGGTGTGAAAGTGGTCCGTACGTAAATGTTTTAACCTCGCATGCATCGTCGTCCACCCTGCTAAAAGGAAGCTCTTAGTCAATGGAGAGCGCTGCGCTCATCCATGGCGTTGTTCTAAATTGACACGTTATTTATTTTTTTAAATTTTTTTCTTTTTTATGTAAATGTTTACTATAATTATATATTTGCAAATAATATTTATTCTTTAAAAATCAATGCATAATATATTTAATGGAAATTAAAGATTAGAAGGAGATAAAGGGAGGTAGGGAGAGAGAGAGAGACTAGGAGCCAGAGGCTAGGAGCCAGAGAGAGATTAGGAGCCAGAGAGAGACAGAGAGACAGGGAGACAGAGAGAGACAGAGACACAGGGAGACAGAGAGGCAGGGAGACAGAGAGACAGGGAGACAGAGAGGCAGGGAGACAGAGAGACAGGGAGACAAAGAGACAGGGAGACAGAGAGAGGGAGGGAGAGGGAGAGAGAGGCAGGGAGAGAGACAGGGTGAGAGAGAAAGACAGGGAGGGACAGAGAGACAGAAAGTGAGACAGAGAGAGAGAGACGTAGCGGGTATATGTGGTCCCACAGGGGACGATCGTGTAAACCTAGACTAGTGGAATTACCGGGAGGCGGGGCCAATTCGGTTGCCTACGTGCAACGGCGCCGGAAGACGACAGCGAAGGGAGTCGTGCAAGGCCGGGGGGAGGGGAGAGGCTTGGAGAGAGAACCTGCAAGGTAAAACAATTTCCTTCTTCTCTAGGGGTGCCAACAATGTTCAGGGAAAGGGGAGGACACTCAACAAAAAAACGCATCAACACATTTCTTTTTATAAATATCTAATTTAGACTAACATCAGTTTTATTCCTTTCTTCTCCTCATTTGCGACTCAAGTCCAAAGATTCGTTCGAAAAATGCAGATGAAGATAGTCTGAGTGTCTCTATTTTATTTTTGTTCCTAGACAGAGACACTATTTATTATCCATGCGTGTGTCAGCATTCAGAAAAGTGATATTCATGTTTATTATTCTAAATTAGTCACTAAATGATACACCGTAGCAGACGTTAGACGTGATAAAATAAATAACAACAAATGTTAAAACTTTACTATAAGTAGGACATTAAAATACAAATGAGGACCATTGACGTCAATGAAGGACTGTCCTCCCAAATGGAGGACGGCTGGCAACCATAGCAACGGGTGTAAACGGTACGTAGAGCAACGGGGCTGAGCTGCGAGTGGCCATGGTACACTATTGGAGAGTGTGGACTGTTATCGTGATTTATCTCAGGAAAAAATGCCCATTTGAGGCAGGATACAAGGGATTAAGATTGTTGCTGATCTCTACGATTAATTCATTTCACAAAATTTTAGAAAGAAAGTGACGGCTATATCTGACTGGTGTGTGGCAACAGCCAGCACATGATGGGTATTAAGATTAAGTGGTCCCACGCTCTCGCTAGCGAAACCGTTTTACAGAATTGAAATAAAAACTGAGCAGTGATTCGAAATAGTACGTTGAGTGTATTTGAATTGTAAAAAAATGAATTTTAAAATGACCCGTAGACATTCACTAGCAGCAAGAAAGGTAGGTAGGGCAAGAAAGAAGGAACTACGGCGACTGGGAGCAGAATTTGTCAGCGCCAGAAGAATGAAAAATTGAGTGAGTGACCTTTCTCGCCGTGGTGTGAGTGCGGAAGACATCGTGCAGCCAAATCGTAACATACTCCGTTTCCACGTGATTATAGTTGTTCTTGCCTGGATCAGATGAAAAAGGGAATGGCCCATAGAGTTAATGATTTGCTTATGAACAATATTTAAATTGGTTCTACTTTCAATTTTGAGATGAAAGTGACGCAAAGACTGATCAGAAAAGAATAGTTTGTTAAAATTAATTGTAAAAAGTATCATAATTTGGAATAGATTATTTACTGAGTGTTAGTGATTTTCTGTTAGGAAAGTGCATGGCTAGTTAATTAATTAAGAGCTTTCATTGGTAGCAATAATTCTCTCATGTTGTGGATCGGAGATTTTTTGTCCAATGTTGAAAATTAAAATTATGAAACAGCATGGTATTCCACAAACATTATTAGATGTGGTAAAGGTGATCAATTTGAACATTATTGTGGTGGAAATATTGAGGTTGTCAATGAACAGAACATTCTGTTGCATTCTGTATTATGTTAATGTTTGAGTTGGGGCAGAGACCACATGTATTTGATTTTTTTCATTTGGGTGAATAAATCCAAAGCATTTGGTTTACTAAAGTGGATCTGGATGATCTCCTTATGTTACATTGTGATATCAACTCTAGGCGTCTACTTACAAAGATCCCTCACCCTAGTTTCCACTATAAAATGAAATTAAAAAATCCACGTGCAACCAGGTGGCTTTTTGTTATTTTGTTTCCCTTTCAGTTGTGGGTTGTATATAGGGTGCGTCACATAACTTAAACATCTCTTGTAATTTTTGAACGGTTGAAGTTATTGCAATGCAATTTTCATGGATGTTGATGAGGGAATGAGGCTAACTGACGTGTGCATTCGTTTACATTTTATCATTTGTATTTTTCGTGATATTGAGACAACCTTGTTTTTTTAATGGAGCTATAATTATTTTTAGTCTATCATGATGAGCGTAAAAAGACAAATCCAATGATATATGTAGGGGAGAGTTAGGTTCAATACACCGGTTAGATTAAGTGGTCCATGCTTTTAAACGTTGGTAGGAAGTGATTCCTGCTTTTTCCACTGGATGGCATTCGTAGAATGATAGGGCTGATAATCTAAACCGCTTTCCTAAATTGCAGGCCTTCATTGTTGAGTACAGTTAGGCATTTTTTTCTGAAAGGTCAAAAGCATTTTCTACCACTCATCTGCTTTGCACGTTTATTGCCATTGAATAACAACTACAAGAAAAATATTCACACTAGATTAATTGTTAGTATTTCCGCTTTATAATAGTGTGTTCCGTTTTTAATAATACGTCGCGGCTGGTATTTTTCGGGCATATAAAGAAAATAGGTGCTTGGGCTTAACGGGACCGCCGGGGCGTTAGGTTAAGTGGATCGGCCACTTACCCCCTTTACTTTTTTTCGAAAATAGTATTTTCAGATTTGCAATTGGCTGTGACATCAATGTCACTGCTAGCAGTGTTACACTGAGCTCTCTCTCTCGGACCAACCAAAATGCTTTTGTTTCAACAGTAGGTATTGCTACAAAGTTTCCATGCCAGCTGAAGAACGACAGGAAAATATTTAAAGACATGATTTATTTTAACGTGAATTTGGTAGAGTACAATCTTCGCTGAGCATTTTCTACATTTATGTGTAGAGAAAGGTTATGGAAATGTTATGATTTTTTTTCATTAAAACGTCAATGTTATTTTCACAATTTATTTCGGTCCCCTTAACCTTACCGGTTAGTTTAGCTGTTCCTATTGCAAATGAATAAAACATTCCATAATTGAACGCAACTCTGGCATAATGATGATGTTTGTTCCTACAATATACGGAGAGAGCCTCACTGAAATATAATGCGAAATATCTCGTGTATAGGTCAAGTAAATAACATTTTAATGCAAATTAAAAATAAGTGTACCAGTTAACCTAACTCTCCCTTGTTGTCATATGTTAGGTAAACATTTTTTTGAGTAATTTTGAATTTCTTGATTTTGAACAACAGTACCCTGACGTTCGCTTCGGTGTCTCGACGAACAAGTCCCTCCTTTCGTTGCCTCTACTGACGCCCCGGTCTTTCACGGAGTGCTTCTCCGGCGTCATCTTTGACCAATAAGGGCTTTTACTCTCATTCCATGCGAACAAATCTCTTTGGCGGTTGGTCAGCTATTTTGGCGTTCCAGATGACAACACTAGGACATTCTACGTAAAAGGAGAAAGTTAGCTCGGACAAACCTCTTTTCCCCTTAATATGCACCGGGCTCTCGAGCCATTCAAACTTTCCCGTGCATTCTCCTCCTCAAAGGTGTAACTCGTCAGTTATTAAAATTGTTGGCTAGCCAAAAATTGGAAGCTCACTTTCATGTAATCAAGACAAGATTGTGACGAATTATTCTTGCTTGTCTATATAATGTGCTGTAAATACAATGACAGTTGAGATTATTTCATATTTTTCTAGAATTGTTACTCTAGATAGCTTCAGTAGTTTAGGAACAGCTCTCGACGAACTCACCCATCACAAAAGTCAGCCAAGAATAACGAGATGCCTGCCTCGGAAATCCCAAAACAATGTCGGCGTTTTCCTTGTCTGGATCCATGTCTTTGCTTCTACGTGGACTTCGAACTATCTGCCCTAATTTGTTTTTGTCTCATTTGTTTTTGCGCTTCAGTACCTATGTTTCCTGTATGTCATCAGGCAACAGACTTGACATGAGAGTTTTAACAGAAAGATAGGGTTCCATTTTGTTTTTCCATAGATGGATTACTAAGGGTGTAAGCATTTTCGACATAGAAGTTTTATATTCCACATTCCAGGGTTCTTCCATTTGATCTTGCGTACACTACACCCAGTAGTCTATTTTCGTCTTCTTGATGGTCTGATAACAACCCCTTATGGATTTAGTAAAAATATTGCTGAGAATTTCCATTCGAGATACAACTTTAAACACTTAATTTTTCGAGGGAATAGGAAGAATGTTGAATGGGAGTCTCTAGAAATTAGGAGAGTTAAGGCAATTCTCTGTGCCCTGTACAAAGCGTATGCCGGTTATCCAGCTTGGAAAGATATCTACATCCGATTGGGTAGACCTTCGTACTTTAGTAGGGGGATCACAAGCACAAAATTCAGTTTAGGCCACAGAGAACAGATGTTGGAAAATTTTCATTTACAAATAGAACAATAACGGACTGGAATAATTTACCTGCCACAGCCTTGGAACCCTTTCCTCTAGGTGTTCAAAGATTTAAAAATAAATTAACTAATGGTATTTGTAAACTTTATTAGTTTAGTAAGTTGGATTATTATATTAGTTATTATTTGATTATTATTGATATTTTTATTGCTATTATTATTGTGTTAATTACTATTAAATGCGTTCCTGTTCTAAATATATAATTATATTGAAAGTAGTATTGTATTGAAGTGTTGTGCAGTGTAGTGCAGTATAGAAGTAGAAAGAGAAGTAAATTTCAAATGTTGTGAAGGGAAGTGAAGTGAAGTGAAGTGAAAGTGAAGTGAAGTGTAATTAAAAAGTCGTGTAATCTTGTATTTAATAGTTTCAAATAACTGTGCAGGTCAACTATAAAATGTAGTTAAGGCTATTATTGTTAGTATATTATTATTATTATTATTATTATTATTATTTCTTTAAATAATTTAGTTACGTTGTTAAATAATTTAAAGTTAATATTAGTAATATGTAAATTGTAGAGTTCTGCCACCAGGTTGTATATACCTACCTGCAAAATAATAAATATCTATCTAACTTTATTGTTTGTTCTTCCTCCCCATCTGCAAGTTGTCATTCTTAGTCAATTAAACTTTCATTTAATCACTTTTCACTTTTTGCCCTTACTTGGTAAAAAGATAAAGTATTGTAATTGTGCACCGGAAAACGGCGTATTTTCGACACAAAAACGCTTATTGTCGGGCTCAGGTAGAAAGGAGGTCAGAAAAGAAGATAAATCTTCTTTCTATACACTGTTATACAGAGAATTACTTTCTCTAACACGTTGTGCTGACAGATTCCATGTTTTTTGGGACCTTGATACCGAAAAATCGACTGACAGCAAAACGTCTGACTTCGTCTGTCTGTGATCAACGCTAGCGCCAAAACCGTTCAGCCGATTTTCTCCAAAATTGATATTTCTGGATCAATTTAAAGGATCTCAAGGCCCAGCGAGTTTGAAAGAGATACTCTGATACTCTGATAGAAAAAAGAGACGCGCAAAAGAATGGTGGAGGTCTCATTTTCGTTGAAATAACTGATCCCCGTGTTTTGTCGTGTGGTGAAAAAACCGGACGCGAAAAGTTAAAAAGTGAATCGCGGAAGAGGAACTGCACTGCTCTCAGAAGTAAACAGTTTTCTCGCCCCTCGTCATTTTTTAAATTCTTGGGAGTTATTAATTCAATGTTTGCCCAGACAGTCATGCATTCTTAGTTACCCTTCACAATTACCGCGCCAAAACGGCTTGGGCGACACGGAGCAACAGCTGCTCGGCACAAAAATATGAACTCAAATAGTAAACGAAAAACCTATAGATGGTATCTGAGTCTATTCTTACTTTTTAGTGTTTATGACATTTTTAATTTTTTTATACCAGCATTATAAACGACCTTTTCTGTTGTCTCTTGGCTGTCCGGGACAAGCCGCGTCGATTTTCTCGTAGCTGACGTTTTGGCCAACATATTGTGGCCATCCCCAGAGCGTACTACTCTGAGTACGCTCTGAGGAAGGCCACAATATGTTGGCCGAAACGTCAGCTACGAGCAGATCGACGCGGCTTGTCCCGGACAGCCAAGAGACATACTCCGGCCGCGGAAGCCTACGTAATCAGACCTTTTCTGTTGCAAAAAATCATTCATTAAAGAGCATTTTATAGCACAAATAATGACGTATTAGCATTTTACGGCACGAATGATTGTATCATCACACATTCAGCCAATCGCGGCGATAGAATGGCGGGGAGGTAGCTGTAAACGGAACAGCCAACCACCGTTTCCTCACACAGATATCAAATATCTGACACGTTTCGCTGTAATAAAAAAACTGGCATATGCAACTCGTTTATAATGTTGCTTTACTGCATTCGTACAAATTTGAACACTCGTTCCTAACGTCGCTCGTTTTCAAAACATATACTCATGCAATAAAGCTTAACCCATTATTGCATGTGATCCGATAAATCGGATGCTAATCGGACTTTCACTTTTCCCCATAGCACGTCATACGCAGTTTTTAACTGTTTTTTTGACGTAAAATAAATAAATAAATAAAAAAGAAAAGTGACAATCGTGCCTGTTATTGGAGACTACAAGAATGAACGCTCGCATTGTTGGAAAGTCATAAACTAAATCTACACGCTGTAACTTTCAGAGGATCTCGATTTGAAGCGATTAGAGTGCAAGATGGCGCATTACAGTCGAGTTGTTTCATGTGGCGGGTAAATTTTCATTTAATTATAATATCTAACATTGATTGATATAAACAAATTTTATAATAAATAAAATAATGAAGGTTTGTGTTTTCCATTTCATTTGGTATTCTAAAAGTATATTTAAAACTAAACTATTTCAAATTAATCTTAGTGGTCCGAAATATCGGATCACATGCACAGTGATATATAAAAAAATATTCCCAAATAATGAGAAGTCTTATTGTCTTTTGAAGTTCGGAAGAGATATTTGTTTGAGCTTATTTGGAATGTGCAAAACGTTAAGAAGGAAAACACCAAACTGATCCAAATACTGACATGTGTTTTGTCGGTAAAAACCACTAAGTAATTTATGTATTTGCAGAAATATCACTGCCATGGTAAAGCAAAATTCATGTACCAAAATGTGATGTGTGATTGCACCCTTAATGCTTCAAAGACTATCATCGATATTAGAATATGAAAAGAAATAATTTCAGTGTATCTCTTATGAATAAACATCATTTTTTAGAATCAAAATACTATCATTTATTTTACCCAGTAACATAAATATAACGAAACAATTAGTCTATACATCAAAATGGAGCAAAAGATTAAAAGTTTGCTAATTTATTTTTAGTGTAATAAATAATTTGGTACAGGGGAATTTCACCTGTTTACTGAAAACATAACCGGGCTGCCCAACAGTTGCACTTAGAGTACGGTATGCATGTGATTCCATTTATCGTATCACGTTTTTCTTGAAAACGGTGCAGAAGCAAATTTTGATAATTCACATAATATGTCATTTACGTGTGTAATGCACGAATATATATTTTTCCCCAAAAATAAGTAAAGAAACTTTATGCACTAATGGGTAAACATAATAAACTACTTGCAATTATTATGTGCTTTCAATATTTCTTATTGTAGTAAGATGCTGAATTCTGCTCTCCACGAGACAATCTTGGGTTCCAACGAAGTTAAATATTGGCTTGAACTTTCATCTCGTGTATGTCTTCAAATGTTCTCTCAAACCTAACTCCTTGTTTTCGAATTCTCACAGAGTTTTAAAATTGGGCGACCAGTTGAAGGACTGCACGTCCACATTTCTTAAAGACAGTGCACAAAGACAGCTGGCACGTAGAGCAAAACATTTGTACGAGAAAGTATAACATGCGAAAGTCACGAAAAAACGGCTGTGCTGGGAGTAGAATTGTCCTCGTGCGAAATGACTATTTTTAGGGTGACTTTTCTTGTTGAACGAGGATACTATATCACTCACAACTTGCTGCTATTATCAAAATCAATTATGCAAACTTTTCTATGTACTACATTCATTGTGAGTTTCTTTTTAAGAGGATTAGCATACAAACAAACTTCGCTGATGCTGTCGTACATATATTGCCGCCGTAGTCAGCGAAAGCGGCGAGACGAACACCCCGAACTTCGCGAGTTCACTCACAAACAAACAAGCGCGCGCTCACAATTGCACGATTTCTCCATTAGCGCCACGCCACGCCTCTACACGCCACGCCTCTTCCCGCCTCTCCACGCCACCACGCCACGCCTCGTCACGCCTCATCACGCCTCACCACGCCTCGTCACCCCTCGTCACGCCTTGCCACGCCTCGTCACACCTCTCCACGCCCCGCCACGCCTCACCACGCCTCGTCACCCCTCGTCACGCCTTGACAGGCCTCGTCACACTTCTCCACGCCCCTCCGCGCCTCGTCACGCCACGCCCCGCCAGCTCTCGTCACCCTCCCCTCGCCAGCCCTCGCCACACCTCACTTCGCGTCACGCCTCGTCACCCCTCGCCACGCCTCGCCAGCCCTCGTCACGCCGCGCCTCGCCAGCCCCCGTCACGCGTCGCCTCGCTATGCCTCGCCACACCTCACCACGCGTCACGCCTCGTCACCCCTCGTTACGCGTCGCCAGGCCTCGTCACGCCACACCTCGCCAGCCCCCGTCACGAGTCGCGTCGCTATGCCTCGCCGCACCTCACCAAGCGTCACGCCTCGTCACCCCTCGATACGCCTCGCCAGGCCTCGTCATCCCGCGATACGCCTCGCCAGGCCTCGTCACGCCACGCCTCGCCAGCCCCCGACACGCGTCGCCTCGCTATGCCTCGCCACACCTCACCACGCGTCACGCCTCGTCACCCCTTGTTACGCCTCGCCAGGCCTCGTCACGCCACGCCTCGCCAGCCCTCATCGCGTCCCGCCACGCCACTTCTCGTCACGTCTCGTCTCGCCTCGCCAGGCCTCGTCACACCTCTCCACGCCCCGCCACGCTTCGCCAGCCCTTGTCACGCTTCATCACGCCTCGCCTCGCCAGTCCTCGTCACGCCACGCCTCACTAGCCCTCGTCACGCCTCCCCTCGCCAGCCCTCGTCACGCCTCGCCTCGCTATGCCTCGCCACGCGTCACGCCTCGTCACCCCTCGACACGCCTCGCCGGGCCTCTTCACGTCCCGCCACACCACTCCTTGTGCGACCACGCCACGTTTTGTCTCGCCTCGCCAGGCCTCGTTACACATCTCCACGCCCCGCCACGCCTCGCCAGCTCTTGTCACGCCTCATCACGCCTCGCCTCGCCAGCCCTCGTCACGCCACGCCTCCCCATGCAACGTCACCCCTCGTCACGCCTCGCCAGGCCTCGTCACACTTCTCCACCCCAACACGCCTCCCGCTACGCCCCCCCACCACGTCTCGCACAGCGTGGGTGGCATTCCTTATTCATGAAGCGCTCATAAATATTTTCGCATACTCTGCCTGTTTTTGGACCCCCCTCACCACTCCTCCCGGCTGCCAACCTCCTGTTCACTTCGAAACGTAATGAATGCTAATGGTCTCCCTTACTAATTGGGGTACAGGGTTTGGCTGAAAGGAAAAAGAGCAAGTGGGAAGGCACAGTGCCCAAGTCGAGCACCTAGTTGCGTTTAAGTACGCTTTAATTATGAACGAGGTCTCTTGGGGGCAAAAGTTTGGCCGCCCGAGTGGACTAGTGGGAGCGCAATGGCCCGGGGCGAGTGCGGGAGCCGTTCCGTACCTTGATCTTTTGCACGCCCGGAGGGACTCATTTTTCTCAAAGTTTCAGTTTAAAAACAAACTTTCCTTCTGGAACGTGCCGGCGACCCGGAATGCCTCTGGAAATTATGGCCTCGAAAATCTTTAGGGTTTCGCTACAACACCACGCGGGGGCGTATTTCACCTGCGGAGCCTTGCGGTGGGCTCTGGGTGGAGCTGGAATAGAGGCTGCCTAGCTACAAGATGCTAATGAGTCCGTTTTGAGAGAAATGCTGATGTTGCTATTTCTAACTTTAATTATTGAGGAGATTCTTTCGATCACTATATAAAAATATTACATTCAATCTAATGTTTGCATGTATGTCTCTAATGTTTCGGGATGTGCCTCATTAATTTTTATTTAGCTGAATCAAAGAAGGTATCGTTAATGATTTAATTCTCAACATGAGTCATTGCCACGTGAGGATGTACGCAGGGCAGGCTCTAATACGGGGGGGGGCGCATGGCGGGACAGAGGCGAGATGGGGCAAGGGGAGTAGCGGGGTGGGGAGAGGCGGGACGTGGCAGGCAGACGCTTGGGGGGCGGGGAGAGGCGGGGCGGGGTGGTACATGGAGGGGTGGTGTGTGGTGGTGGTAGCGGGGCGGGGCAGGCCAAAGAAAGGCCGGCAGAAGCATTCATGGTCGGTAGGGGAAGAGCAGACAAAGTCAAAGGATATTTCCCTTGCAAGGAGAGAGAGCTGCATATAACAGCCACTAAATAAGTTGTGAATTAACATATTTACATTTTTGTAGCCCTCGGTGGCTCGTTGGTTAACGTACTCGCTTTCCACGGCGCCACCTCGGGTTCGATTCCCGGACGGGGCAAAAATTAGCTGCGCGCGTTCCTTGCACTGTCCCAGTATCCGATGCTGTGTGACGATGAGAAATCTAACTGCTCAGGTTGAGAACACCTTAGATATGGCGTAGGGATTGCTATGTGCTAACCACACATTCCCCTTAACCCGTGACCGCAAGGTCGGGAGGTAGGCCGCTTGCAGGCCTTAGCTCGTGAAGAGCCGTTGTACCAAATTCCATACATACATATTTTTCGTGTTTACGGTAGGAAATGTGATCAGTAAGCTAATAAATACTGTAATTAGCGAGTTAATGATTATGAGATGATGTTCGCAATCTGCTAGAGTGTAAATTTGATTCCAAAAAAGATACACTTTACATTCGGTGTCATATATACATTTTTTGTAAACCAGCTTTATAAACGACCTTTTCTGTTGCAAGAAATTGTTCATAAAAGGGCACAGATGACGTTTTAACATTTTACGGCACGAATGATTGCATCATCACACATTCAGCCAATCGCAGTGAGAGAATCGAGGGCAAGTAGAGGTAAACGGAACAGCAGAACACCGTTTTTTCACACAGACATGAACTACCCGAGACGTCACAAGAAAGTGGTTTCGCAAAATTAATTTTTGATTCTGTTATTAATTTATAATTTTGATTTACTGCACTGTCACATACATTTAAAAACTCGCTTCTGACGTTACTCGTTTTCAAAACATGTACTCATGGTATAAAGCTTAACATTGTAAACTAATTGCATAAACTACTATTACATGCGTAGCAAGGCTGAGGTGACCTCTACCGGAGTCTCTGAAGTCAGGGATTCCGGATAAGTGCTCTTCAAAAACATTTTGAAGATAACCCATTCTGTAACAACTCATAACATTTTGAAGATAACCCATTCTGTATTATTATTATTATTATTATTATTATTATTATTATTATAAGGGTCTCAAGGGTTGCGATGTGTCAATAAAAACCCTCTAGCACCCAACTCCACTCTCATCCTTCACGCGGGGTACCCTGTTAAGTCAGACACCCACTCCAAGGTTGCGGTAACCAGCCCCTTCGGCGGAGTGACCCGGCGAACTGATGAGAGAAGATGGTCTTGATAGCGCTACTAGAAGCTCACTGCAACAAAGGTCTATGTGTAGGTCACCCAAATGGATCTGTATCTAGAGAGGCAGTGGAAGAACCATTGAGATGGTCAACAACGGCTTTCTGAGCCCAATGAGCTACAGTTGCACCGCAGGGGAGGATTTTACCTCACGTGCCTGGCTGACACGCGGGCTCAATCCATAAATACCAGAGTTTCTTCGACTGGTATTTATTACCAGAAAACCGGATAAGATTGTTATGAGCAGGTTTTTAAGGAATAGAGTCTCTGGCGATCGGCCCTCGCAATACCACACAGTAGGTTCTAGCACCAAGCCAACTGTGTTAAATGTGCCAATGGATGATGGTGAAAGTAGTGCAGATCGACAGACTATGCGCGGCTCCCCAACACTCATGGCTACCGCAAAGACAGCAGCTTCATCTGCTGAAGGCCGGAATGGCTTGAGGTTCCCACCAACAGGGTCCTCCGCTATATCAAAGCAAACTAGTCAACGCATAACGCATGAGATGAACGATAGAGACGAATATCTCCATGATGCAAGCGTACTACATTAGCCCCAAAATGGAGACGGAGTACGAAGGGTTTAGAATAAGGATGCATGCGGAATGGAAAATAATATATCCAGGCAGCACAGTAAATGAGCAACGGGTTTTCAGTCAGTTAAAGTCTATCCAAAGACGACACGTATTCCCAGGCGCCGAATTGAATACTTAAAACAACAGATAGCTACGTAACTGCAAAAGGAACACACCACCCGACACTCCATTCCATAGCGAGGAACAATTTACAAGAAGCACTTGAAAGGGAAGATGTAGGGGAAAATCAAGCGAGTCCAACTTGTAATGATTATTGGAAGAACTCTCTGACACATTACGCTGTGTCAGACTTCGTCAATACTTTGCAGGGAAATGAATATTGCTGAAGAAAGTAAAAAATGGGTACTATCAATTACGAAAATAATGAAGTTCCGAATGAATCTTAAAGATTTGAATGAGACGTTAAAATATTAAGATGAACGTCTGAAACAGCGAATTGCTGCACTCGGAGCGAAAATTCACCGTTATGATGAAACAGCAAAGACACACCAACAACAGTCAGCTTTTGCTTTCGACTAGAGGAAATATTACAGGCAGCTGCAGAATGGGCAATGAAGACGATCAAGGGCAATTCCTAAGTAGCGAATCCATAGTATAGTATTGGCCTGATATCTCGGCTAAACCAAAGTGGCGCTATGAATGATATTGGTTGCAGGAGGAATGAAAAGCTTGTCGCAACATCATCGATATATCTCCTTTTAAAATTTCCCTTACTGATATCAAAATATCAATATAAAGGACACAAAACTGGAGAATCTCCATGCCCGGATGGTATCCAAAATGTATGGTGGAAATACTTCACTGTCCCGCATTCATGCCTAACTCATCTGTTCAAAATATACTTATTAAGATCCAATAATATTCGCAAAGCAATTTTAGACTGAAAAAACATATATGGTACCCACAGTCGGTGATAGATCCCAAAAAATTATTGTCAGTTCACGTGCCGGACACTACTATATAAAATTTTGACTTCAATAATTCCTTCGCGAAATGTCAATGTTTATTCATTTAGTCAATCAGCCCATTTTGGCTGCTGAACAGAATTTCAATGGATATAGGGGATGCAATCAATATTAGTCATTGATATTGTAATTATACAGCAATCGCGAAAGCATCAGCGGAATATTTCAATGGGTTGGATGGATTTAAAGAAAGCCTTTGATTCGGTGCGTCATTCATGACTTCCGAGTGTCCACGATTTATATAAGATCGATCGGCGACTGGTAGGTTTCTTGAGGGTCTGCATCTCAGGAAAGAAAACTCATCTGTAGGTTAAGGAGAGAACATGCTATTACCGAAGGCATTGCAATTCAGCGTGGAATCTTTCAAGGGGACAGCCCTGAGCCCTTTCTGAGCCCGCTTTGGTTTTGTATAGCACTCACTTTGAGCAGAATACATACACTATCCGCATATTAGTTTTTAGTGAAGAAAAACCCTGATATTCGTATCTCGCACTAGCTCTACATGGATGATATCTAACTACATGCATCTAATGGATATCACTTAGAAAACGAGTTGGAACTTGTCAAGAATTTCAGCAATGTAGTTTGTATGAACTTTGGGAGAGACAAATGCTCTACCGTAAAGTTCCTTGCGGGCAAGTCCAAACTGAGAACAAAATAAGCTAATATCTGGTGACACAATTATTAAAAAACTCAGCCTTAAGTACTCCTGTAAATATCTAGGAATTCGCACTCGCTGATAATTTTTCATTTAGACATTAGGAAGAAGATTGTACGGAACGTGCTATCCACAATAAACAAAGTCTGCAAAACATTGGATCAATTTACAAAGCAAAATATCTTCTATTAATACATGGGCTACCTCAGTAGCAACTTACTTATTTATAACAGTAATAAAATGGACAGAAACATTCTTGCAGATTTTGATCGCAAAATATAAACTAAGCTTACAAGGCATCGACTTCACCACCCTCAGAGTTCAGTGTAGAGCCTGTACTTACCTCGAGAAAATGCAGGAAGAGGACTTCTTAACTTGGAGGCCCTCTGCCAACAGCAAGAAGAAAAGCTACGTCGGTACTTTCTGTCCATTAGTCCACAAAGTTATCTGTAATCAGGATAAAAAGATGACCCCATTAAGTCTGGCACAACAGAGTGAAGATTTTGATTATCTGAAGCCTCAAGACCGCGTGAACATGTGTCAAAGAAAAGAACTTCATGGTAGGTTTTTTGCAGCCTTAACTTCGGAGAACATTAATAAGAAATGCTCAGCGGAGTGGCTGCGAACCGGGGTCCTCTTCTGTGAGACTGAAGGATCCATATTCTCCATTCAAGACCAAGTTGTTAAAACCAGAGCATGTAAAAAATGCTTTATGCCTAAAAAAATGGATAGCCGATGTCGCCTGTGAAACTCTACTAACGAGTCAATCCAGCATATTTGCATTGGCTCAATCAGAATATCTTATGAGACACAACTTCGCATTTGCGTCTCTCAAATAATTCCTCAGGCCCTTGCAAAGAGATGCCACATTGAAGACAGTGGAAAGCCCAATTCAAGTGCAAACTAGAACAAGTAAACATTAATGAGCGAGTTCGAATTCTGTGGGATAGAGTAATGAACACGGATCAAACAGTTGATGCAAATAGACTAGATATTGTTGTTCTGTTTGAGAAAATATTTAAAACAGTATACATCATTAATGCTGGGGTTCCTTGACTTGACACACTTGTAACACCTGTTGCTGAAAAGGAGAGGAAATACCAAACATTGGCTGTTGATTGAAGAACGTGTATGGATTGCACGCAGTGAAAATGTTTCCAGTGGTGGTGTTATTAAGGATTGTCCACCAAGGAATTGGAATAAACCACAAAGAATATATTTCTAAATTAGAAGCTTTTCCGACCATTCAGAAAGCTGAATTATTGGGAACAGAAAATATAGTCTGTAAATTCTTAAACCTGATTGACGGACTTTGCTTATAAAGTGGAACCATGTTTTGGTTCCACTTTATAAGCAAACCACTGTTGCCTTGAGTGATTTTTAGAACCCCTGCATCAGTGAAGTTGCGAAGAGAAAAATGAGAAATCATAATATTGCAACTATGCTGGTACTTGGAAACCGAGTAGGGAAATGTGTTAAATAATTAAAATTTCCATAAAATGTACCAAACACTATTTAAAGATGTAATTATGGAGAATACATTTCAAACATAAAAATTCTTCAATTATGTAGTTGTACGATCAGGTTCAAAAAATGTCACACTTTCGCATTTTTCGAAATTTCAGGGGTAACAGCTGAAATCGGCCCTACGCTATGTGTATTTCACAAGAAATTTAATGAAACAATTTGAAACTGTTTTAAGAAAATTTTGATATATTTCTCAGGAGCTTCATTGTGAAGTGCCGCCAAAAATATAAAGAATTATTTTCAAAATCCCGGAACTTTGAGTTGGGCCACGTCACGCGCGATCGCGGAATATGCATTTGGCAAAAATCCTGCGTGTAGTTTAGGCGTTAGTGCTGTTGGCAGAGGGAGGGACGGACAGTCGGACAGAGGCAGAGGGAGGGACGGTTTGAGAAAAAAAAATGGTATGTTGATTTGTTGATGATGATTTGTGATTGCGTTACATATTAGAGAAAGGCAGTTATTACACATAGGAGCAAGAAAAGTCATTTTACGATGTCAGGGAGCCACACGAGCTTTTCGGTCTAAAAGAGGACTCTGTTCGCCGCATTATCTGTACAACGTATATTACTCCCTATATATGTATCCATACGAGAAAGGAAAAAAATATATATTTTAAAGGAAACGTGGTGTATTTTCAACGCATTGAATACGAAAGCTGTTCATGACGCACAAACATATCAGAACATCTGATTTGCGTAGAAGTTAGGAAGTCAATAACATTCACGCCCAAACTCTACGCAGGCTATTTGCCAAAATGTATATTCGCTGATCGATCTGGCCCGACTCAAAGACATGCGATTTTGAAAAGGAGTCTTTAAATTTTTGGTGGTACATCACATGAAGCTCCTGGGATAATAGCAACATTTTCTTAATAATAACGCCAAATTGTTTCTTTAAATTGTATTAAGCAATGAACTGGAAAATATTTAAATATGGTGTAGGTTCAATTTCCGCTGTTGACTTTGAAATTTCAAAAAATACGAAAGATTGATATTTTTTAACCCCGTCGTACAACTGCAATATTGAGGATATATTTTTCTTTGAATGAAATTTGTTCTCCAGAATTAGTTCTTTCATTAATGTCGTGCACATTTTTTCCAGGGCGAGTTCGTCTCTTGTGGTTGGTGCGGGAGTGGTGGCTGCGTGTGTGTGCGAGGCCCATCTTTGCGGGAAGCGGCGCGCGGCCGAGGTCAAACCCCAATTGATCGAAGGGCGTGGTGGGCGCGGTGGACAGGGCGGCGCGGGGCGGGGCAGGCGGGGAGGGGTGGGGCAGGGCGAGGTAGGGCAAGCGGGCGCGATGGGCGGGGCGGGGCGCGACGAGACAAGCAGGGCGGGCGAGGTAAGGCCGGGTGGGACGAGGCGAGCAGTGCGGGCAAGAGGGGGCGAGGCGGGGCGGGGCGGGGCGGGGCGGGGTGGGACCGGGCAGAGCGGGTGAGGCGGGGCGAGCAGGTTCAGAACGGGCGGTGCGGGCATGGCAGGGCAGGGCAGGGCAGGGCGGGGCGGGGAGGGGCGAGGCGGGGCGGGGCGGGGCCGGGCAGAGCGGGTGAGGCGGGGCGAGCGGGACCAGAGCGAGCGGGGCGAGCATGGCAGGGCGGGGAAGGGCGGGCAGGGTAGGGTGGGACAGAGCGTGCGTGACGGGCCCGGCGGGGCGGGGCGGGGCGGGGCGGGGCGAGGCAAGGCGGGGCGGGTGGGCGCAGGAAGTGACCACGCCCCGCGCGTCACGCGCATGAGAACGACGCGTGCAGTTTGCACTCGGCTCATCCACTTACCCCGCACGTGCTCGCCCGCCCCCACCCCGCCCCACCCTCATCCGCCGCTGCTAAAACCCCAACGCCGCGCTTCCGAACGTGTAACTTCATCATTGCGGCTAATAATACGGACAGCATTGCTAAATTTACACCGACCCATCAAACAGTTAAATGGAACATTCATCAATGAATTTACCATTAAATGTTGGCTACACTCAAATGATAACGTTTTAAACAGCGACATAAAACAAAGCAAAACATATCTTACTACAACAGAAACTTCGTTCTAGCCGGGGTTATGTTACCCTCTGGCAGAATACAGACAAGAAAAATATTAATAAATTTACAATAAAGTATCCTTCGTCCCTTATCTATCGCATGCAGATGTCATTCAGATGCGATTGCACGCACATGACATATCAAATTCACATAAACTCACATGTCCTTGCGTACACTTACACACGCATACATACGTACATGTAAGAACAAACGGAGAGATACATACACACAAGCGTCGCCTATTCATTCATAAGCATATATAAACAACTAAGGATAAAAATTGTACATATTACAAATATAATAGTATACAATATAATTGAATCGTGCTGAGGAAAAAGGGAACAAGTCATTTCTTGCCACTTTTCAGGAACAAGGAAACATGAAATAATATTATATTATCCTGTTCAATTTTCCTGTGTTAATTCACTAATGCTAGTCTAAACACTGTTATGACGTGATTACTTTCTTAACATTACAATTTGCCGTGCTTTAAAGAGCAACTTCCCAACAGAAGAAAAATTGGATTTTTAATTGTTACCTTTCTGCTCATGATGATTCAATTATTACAGCTCTAGAGGCTTTAGCATAGAAAATATCGGATCATATTAAAATAGTCTAGCAAAAATAGTACATTAACCTAGCAATACAGAAGGAGGAAAAGAGAAAGAAAAAACATTTCTCTGAAATGCACTGCACTGCAGTACACTGCACTGGAATAGTCTTTTTTAGCAAAAGGATGCGTCTAGCAGAGTAGCTTGTACGGCGGGGTCCCTCGAGAGAACAGGCCTTGTTTTCCCCCTGACGTCACGAATTGTAGGCTTACTCTCTGACCCAGAGCCCTCTGGGCAAAGCATGCCTAGCGTTTGCGCGGCAGCGGCATGTGGAATGTAGGTTATCAGTTTTGTGAGTTGCAGTTTGCTTTGTTCGTCTGATGTGTGTTAGCCAGCAAAGTAAACGGTTGCGGTTAACTCGTAATTGTATGTGTGTGTTTTATTTGGGAATTTTTTCTAGCAGGTAAATCAAGTTTGCTGAAATTACAAAAAAGTGTGAGTGCCACTTGGTTATTGTCTACAGGGAACTATTCCGGTAAATTATGATCTATTAATTTAATTAATACATATATTTATGTATGTATGTATGTATGTATGTATCATCGGAAAAGTGAATGAGTCTCTAAATGATAAAGTAAGTCATATCAAATAATTTTAATTAAGTTTTTGTGACGACGGGATGCCTTTCTCATGTTGTGTTCCTGGGTATAAAGGGGAATTACAAAACTGGGATTCATATTAGAGTTTTCTCATTTCCTAACCTCAGAAAGCAACAGGAATTGTACCGGAAATAATACCGGACAAACATCAATAAAAATACAAAGGTGAGTAATGCTAATGAAAATGTACAGGTTATGTTAATTTTTGTTTTGATTAAGTTACTACTTTGAAGTCAGTTATTGCTTTGAAGTTTGTTTGGCGGCATATTTTATATAGAATACTAACTTTAAAACAACTTTTCATGCAGAAGGTTTCAAAAGAAATTATTGGTGAAAATATGATGGTTTCAGGTTTTAACACCACATCCATTGTCCGTTGCCCGAGAAATATAGTGAACTGTAGCTGTTCCGTTAATATCTTTTATGAATTATTTAATTTACTTTATTTACGTTATAGGTTTGTGTGAGGCATTTTTTCGAAAATGATTTCCGGAATCAATCTCAGGCATTAAATGAAAAAAAGGCCAATACTGAAAGTGCTTTTACAAGTGTCTCGATGACTTTGAGAAGCTGTTCCTACACTTTCCTGATCTGCTCTCTTATTTATCTGGCAGCCCTACCACTTCAAGTGTCCAGAGCAAAAGAGGACGAAAGAGAGGGTGAGCCATTGGAGACAGCTTTAAAGAGCAAGAGGAAATTCGGAAAGTCAAGAAGTTTCTCCTCATTTGAAGAATTCAATTCCAAACTTCGTTTTTTTAACAACAAGGAATGGAAGATACTCCATGAAAGTGATGCAGTTACTTTTTATAAAGTTGTTCTCACACCATTATAACCGCGAGGCAATAACTCATTCTAGTGACTCACAAAGACCATTGTTTTTTCTTTTCTTTTTTTTGGGGGGGGGGAATTCTGATTTGGTGTTGTTGACGTTCTTATGAGAAGAAATAAAAGAGGATATCTTCGTCAACATATTATTTCTTTTTTTTTTTTGTATATATTGGACACAGTACATTTATTAAACAGTGTAAGAAATTGTTAGCTCCGACATAAGAATAAAGATAAGTCTATGTTTTATAGTAAAATCACGAAGATTGAGAATTCAATTGAATCGTCTGGTACCCAGCCTGCATCTCTTGGTATGTTTAAGAAATTACTTTGTGTAGAAGTCAATTTTTAGCCAAATTTGGTTTTGGTTATTCATTGAATTTTTAAGCTTTTACTGTCTCCAGGTGATTTGAAAAGGCAGAATGTAAAATTGGTTCTTTAGATTTTTAATGAGCACATCGTTCAAGGATTAATGGAAAAGGCTGCTAGAGACAATAACGAAGAGAATGCAAATTTTATTCGGATAATTTGTTCGTGGTGGGAAATTGTTAATGTTCGATGCCCACTTTCCAGAACATTATTGAACAATGATCTGGAAATGGCAGGAAGCTTTAAATCGTCAGTTCTACAGACGGATGTGTCAAGTTATTGAAACTATTAGAAATTACCAAATTTAGTAGTGTTATATAACTACTGAGTATCGTTATACATAGACTAGGTTAAACATATACCTTATAAATACCGCTTACGCAGTAGAGAGAAAGTTGCGTAATTTGTATTGCTGTTATGCAAATGATAGGGGGTGCTGATCACCTTATTGTTAAAGAACGACCTTAAATAATTTTAAAAATTTTTTATCAGGCTCTATTAACTAATGATTCAGATGATGTAAAATACATGAATCTCAGTAAATTCATTGATTGTATGGATGCTTGGGAGAAGATGCAATTCAGTAGAGATAAAGTGAGCAGAAAGAACACACAGTGCATTAAAACATTCAATGTATGTTCTGATGGAAATAGTTTCATAATGTATTAATGTGTTTAATATTCATTACATCCTTCCTAAAAATTTCACACTTGGAGGGCTGACACCCAAAAATACCACCGAACAATGTAAATGAAAATTCGAAAATGCCAAATTTCTCTTAACTACACATTTTTAAAAAATATATTTTTTACAGAACTGATCATATTACCTTTAACAAAAAATCTCTGTCATCAGTATTGTATCTTTCCAATGTTAATTTTTTGCAATTTTTAGAAATACTGAGAGTTTGCCGGAAATAGGACCGGCACTGTCTTCCTTACTGTTCTTTGCTACAAACGAAGGGACAAACTAAAGAAAACATTTGAAGTCGTTTTTGAGATAATAATTTTTTATAAATTGCATTCCCTTCAATCAGAAATTACGCAGAAACTACTTGTTTTTAAAAAAATGTACTTGGCTTTACTTTCTCGCTACTCTTATAAAGAAAGAGTATTATAATGCGGCGGGGGAAAACGGCAAATTTGCGAGAGAAAAACTCTTATTGCCGGGTCGTAGCAACGAAAAAGTGGATACATCCAGTACATAACTACTTTATTTAATACGTTGTTCATCAGAATGCACGTTTCTTGGAACATTCACACCGAAAATTGATTCACGATAAAACGTGTCTGCCTGCGTAGTCGAAGCCAGTGCCATAAAACATTCAGCCGATTTTCTCCAAAACTGGTATTACCCAATCGATCTGGCTGATGCCACGGCCCGTTGAATTTCAAAACCATATTTAACTTTTTTGGGAGGTCGTTTACATAAAGTACCTGTGACATTTTAAAATTTTCCAAAAAGAATGGATCCTAAATTTTTAATTAAATTTTGTTGTTGGATAGTGTGAAAAATGTTTAAGACAATGGTGCAAGTTTCATATTCGTTTAAATTCCTGATTTTTCGAAAATTGCAAAAGTCCAATTTTTTTCGGCATCTTCCTGTAACTAAAATTTTGAAGAAAGATATTTTTTCTCTAAAGAAATCTGTTCTCTAAAGAGAGATTTTTAAATAAGGTCATGTACAATTTTACGAAAGTTTAGTACTTTTAGCGTACTTTTGCGTAAAATAGGTCATTTTTAATCTTTGAAACAACTTTTGACATCAGTTTTTTATTAAATTTTTACCTCTATTAGCGTAAGGACAGAAGAAAATGGTTCAGGTCTCTTCGTTAAAATCCCTGATTTTTCGAAAATTGCAAAAATCAATTTTTCTGTGTCTTCCTACAACAATTACGAAGGTATTTTTAATGAACTGTTTTCATGAAAAACAGATCTTCAAATTGAGTATTTTTTGCGTTAAAAAAGCAATTTTAAAATTTTAAACAATATTTTCTCAGAAAAGGTTTAAATTTTTTCTTTAATTTTTTTCACGTACGCAAAGAACAATAAAGAACGTGGCATTGCATCATATTCGACGTGCTCTGTATTTTCGAAAATTGGAAAAATCGGAATGGTAAGTACGAATTTCCCGTGCTTCGCTTGAGGCGCTATCAGTCTGTGAAAGTAATTTGAAAATTACCTGGAGGTAGGTATTCTGCGAATATTTGATATTCTGCGAATCGCTTCTCATGGTTGGGACATGTTATAGCTGTAAGAATCTTCGTTTTGATTGTCGAATTTGTGTTGATATTAATTTTCGTACCTAATGTTCTTTTCGTACTTAATTAGTTGAGACGGGATTTTCATGCAAATGGTTTTATTTTAACGTACGTAGAATTTCCAAACTTTGTAATTATATATTTCTTTGCAAGCTAATTTTCAACTAGTGGTGCTTCAGCAGCACATACTTTCTCGTATTATTTCATAATTGGAAGCTCTACAAAGCTGAAATAAAAATATGCATTTGCATGGAATTCCCACTAGTTTTCTTAACGAAATCTGTTCATCGAAAACAGATCTTCAAATACGTTGTTTCAATTGCCTCCAAAATATGAGTATTTTACGCAATTTTTTATGAAGTATAGGCATTTTAAAATTAAAAATATTTTCAAAATGTCTCCAAACTTTACTGTACTTTCAATACCTATAAGTCCTGGTGTTGATGTTTTTCCAGGAAATATTACTCTAAAGAATAATACAATATACTTGCGATAGAAAAACGACTTCAACAGAGTTTATTCCTGGACACTACAATATTTCAATTTCATTGCATTGTTTCAATTTCATTGAAACAAGATTTCACCTGGAGGCTAAAGGACCGATATGTGGAAGGGAAGCCTTTAGAAACAAAAGGTCACCTCAGAAAATATTCATTCTTAAAGCAGAGTAATGAGTGACGGTAATTGTGTTTGCGTAAATAGGCTCTATTTATTTAACTAGACCGATAAAAGTAATTAAAAATTGATATTCAAAATTGCTCGTATGGAAAACAGGATAATAAAAAAAAACTCTTTTTTCCACAGTTTTTCTCATAAAAAATGTATCACCCAACCAATGAAAATAGTCTTTAAAAATATTAGCTCAGGGATGTGCTATGTGTATTTTGAATATTGGATCAGTTACGTGGCAGTGGTTAATTAGTTTTGTGCGCCAGTTCCAGTAATTGATGAATAATTTAGCATTTCCTTTTTGTTCGGTGCAGAGCGTATCGACGGCATTTGATTTCACAAATCAAAAGGAGCCATGAGTCACTGAGGCGAGGGGCGATGCGCGCGGGCGTTGGGGGCGGGGGCGGGGGCGGGGGCGGACGGGCGGAGACGAGCGTGACGCATGCATCACCCGGATTACCTGTCACGTCCCCGGCGCCGCCGCCCGTCCGCGAACAGTCTGGCAACGTCGCCATAAATCGGCTCTCGCTCGTAAAAAGCCGCACCCGCGCGAACGCTGTCCCTCCCTCCTGCCGCCCAGCGGAACGCACCGCCCAAAAACCCGGCCGTCATTGCAAATATGAGTGGTAGAAACGGGTATCAAACGGTTTCCGAGGTCGCTCAAGCCGAATACAATAATTTCATAATAGCTATCGATGAGTTTCCGTGGTTTCTCCGATCAACAACAGGCAAATGCCAGAGCAGTTCCCTATTAAACGGGCCACGGACCGCGCACGATCTTTACTCCCCCTTCCTATCCTCATCCCTTTTACAGATACATACCCTCACATGCACTAGACTACTTGGAGCAGGAAATCTCTCATGCAAGCCGACATGAAGATCGACGCCGGATCTCACCGTGATAAAACAGTCAACATTTACGGAACTATTGACCCTACCAGTGTCAAGTGCCAGAACACGAAATAATCCATCATTAATATGAATTATTGAAGTAAAATCACGATAAACCAAATGGTCCAAATATTCTGATAAAAGACAATCCTAATTGCTAAATTTAATGTTAATTAACGATTAATTAATATTTCACTGCGAATTACGCGAAAACTACCAATATTTTTCAAAGATGTGCCTGATATTAATTAAACGAAGAATTTTGGAGAACAAATTTCATTTGACGAAAAAATATCTTTTTAATATTATAGTTTTCAAAAGACGCCAAAAATATATTAAACATTTGTCATTTTCAAAAATTCAAAGTTAACGGTAAAATACGCAACTAAGCCACCTTTCTAAGGGAATTTTACTTCATTTTTACAAGAAATTTAAAGTAAAAATTTGGAGTTACTATTGAAAAAAATTAAAGATTTTTTTTTTCAAAATCGCAGAGCTTCGAATCGGGTCAGATCGACCAGGGAATATTCATTTTGAAAAAAGTGCTCTGACTATTTCAGGCCCTAGTGTTGTTTACAGAGGTACGGACAGACAGGGGGACGAACACATATACTGGCAGATAGAAAGACGAACAGCCGGGCGGTTAAAAAAAATACTTTTTCGATATAATGGGTCCCCAAAACGTGTATTTCTGTTGAAACATGGAAATCGATTTTCTGCATCATTACACAATGTTCTGTATACTACTTTCTAGTATACGTATGTCTACTAGAAAGTAAAATGAATTTGGAGAATAAGAAAATAGGAGAAGTGTGAAAATGCATCCTGGCTCCTAGGGGCGAAAGATGAGTTTACGCAAGGCAAAAAGAAACGGATCGAGGCATCGGGTTGATATTGGATCTAATATGGCTCCAGTTCCGAACTTTCACGTTGATTCTACCTCATTTATGTACGCATATACGGCGAAAAATAAGAAGTACAGAAAATGTTAGGTAATGCAGTAGTAAAATCGATTTCCGGATTTTAATGGTAATGTTACGGAAATGGAAATGCTCGTTTTCGGGCCCCTTGACACCGAAAAAGTTGTTTGTTTTTTACATCCGTCCGCTTTTGTTTCGGTTGTAAACTAGTGATGCTAAAACAGCACGTATTTTCTCGCCCATATTTTCAAGCAAAATTACATCATAAGTACTCAAATTTTCGAAAAATTGTACATGATCTTATTTCAAAATTTATCTTTAAGGAACAGATCTCATTAAGAGAAAATTCTCTACCTTAATATTTTAGCAGTAGGAAACCTCCGATAAAATTTTTGCAATCCTCGAAAAATTAGGGTTCTCAACGTACATGAGACCTGCACCATTCTCTTCAACGTTCTTCACAGTAACCAACAACATTTAATTTAAAATGATGGACCCTTTTTTTGGAAAATTTGGAAAATTTTCCAGGAGTTTCATGTAAAGTGTTCTCCAATATCAACTTCTCGGTTTGAAATTCAAAAAGACGTGACATCAGCCAGAAAGATCTAGGAATATTAATTTGGGAGAAAATCGACTGATCTGTTTAGCCGCTAGCATTGTTCACAGGCGGACAGACAGACGTTTTGCCGTCATTCGATTTTTCGGTATCAAGGACCCACAATACATGTATTCTGGCAACATTACGTGTTAGAGGATTTTTTCTCAAATTTTTAGCAACTGGATTTATCCACTTTCTTTTTACCAGGACCCTGATATGAGTTTTTCTGTCCAAAATTTTCGCGCAGCATTACATAACTCTCTCTAGTCCGCAGCGGAAAAGTATAAAACAGTTGGCTTGCAATTCAGAACTATCCTGCGTAGAAAACTGGAGCAATTATGATTATTACGCCTCTATAATTAAATATAGATAGATAAATAATTAGATAAATAGATAGATATACAGGTAGGTAGATAGATAAATAAATAGATATATAGACGAAATCTCAATACTGTGAAAAAGATGCCTAAAAACAAGACGTCAATACACGCGCTCCAACGGATCACAGACAACAAGAGACGCTCTTTGACAGTGCAGACAGGACCTACAAATGCTATCCACAATAATAAAAACCACTGCTGGTCGGAGCGACGATCCACGGGGCAAACATTACCAAATTGTCACAAGAAAGGTAAAGTGCATGCAGAAAACCCTCGTATTGGATGACCATACCTATTTCCATCAAATCAGAATCAGAACTCGACATAACAATGTCAGCCATGTAAAATAACAGAAGACCAATTCTTTTACCCCAGAAGAACTATAGAAAGTATGCAGTATCCTTTAGAACAAGAAGGCTCCAGGACTCGACGGGATACACAACGAAATTCTGAAGACAGTGGCAAGGTCGTCCCCCCCCCCACTTCCTGAAAGCATATAATTGATGCTTGAGGGAAAAAGTTTCTCCGAGGGTATTGAAAAAGCAAAAACTTGCACTCTTTTTAAAAAGAATCCAGCCACAACACGATCCCACTTCTAACAGATCAATGTGTCTACTAGACATGGTGGGAGAGGTATTCGAGGGCCTACTAGAAAGACTGCAGACATGGCTAGAGAAAACATGCGGTCTGTCGGAAACGCAATTTGGCTTTCGAAAAGGTAGATCGACAGTCGACGACATCAAAACAGTCGTAGAAAAAGCCAGAGATGCTAAAAGAATTATGTACCCTCGTAACGCTCGATATCAGGAACGCCTTTATCTCGGCCAAATGGGAGGAAATCATCAAGGCTCTGATAGAAAATAAAACACGGAGTACGTCACCAGTATGGTAAGGAGCTACCTAAGCGACCAAACAACAATTTACGAAAGCTAAATTAAACCTACAGAAGCCGAAATGATCTTGGTGTCCCACAAGGTTGCAAACTTGGATCTTTCTTATAAAATATTATGTAGACAGTTAACCGGGCATAAAACTCATGGAAAATGACCCAGTAGCTACTCAGTCGATGCGACAATAGTGGCAACGGCAAAACATCTACTGACTACTTCAAGTCAGTGAGCAGAGTGATGAGATGACGAAGATGATGAGAAGGGCTGGAAGTCGCAGCCCATAAAAAGGAAGCGCTACTCATGACGGACGGATGATCCTACCTCAATCCAATATTCCTATTAGACAAGGAAAAATAGAATGTCGCAAGAGCCTTCGCTATCCAGGAATAGAGAGGAAGCTACATTTTGGACCACACGTTACCGAGACGGCGGAAAAAGCGGTACTTCTAGCAACATCGCTTTCAAAATTGATGCCGAACACCAGGAGCCCCTTCGACCAGAGGGCGCGGCTTCTTATGAGTGAGACGCGCTCAAAAATACTCTGTGCAGCTCCGATATGGGAAGAATCCCTCCGAACCAATATTTTGAGAAGAGAAATGCAGAACGTCCAGTGGAAAGGAGCCCTATGCAAAACATCGGCGTATAGAACTGTGTACGGAAGTCCTATTCTTGTCCCATAACATCCGTTCCATTGACCTGATTGCTCTAGAAAGGAAAGAAGTTTACGACTACTTCCATGACCAAGAAGGCAACGGACGGCAAACGCATCGAGATAGGGATAGCGCAATTGAAAAAACAAAAGAAAACGTAATGCATCGCTAAAAAAAGCTGGAGAGGAGAGGAGACTGGCTGATGGACTCATAGGTTCATTCCGATTATATCCAAATGGGTAAGACGCGAACATGGACCCATGACATACCGTTTAACCCAGTCATTCAAGGGTCACGGATGCTTTAAAGCATACCTTGAAGGGATTTAGAAAGGCAGAAGACCCTGTACGCTTCTACTGCAGCCATGAACTAGACGACACCAAACATACGCTATTCCACTGCCCGAGATGGAACACGCAAAGTCATCGTATGATATGAGAGGTCGAATGTAATGTCACACCAGAAACCACACTGACATTAATGATCAATAACAAGGAGAAGTGGTCAGCAATAGAGAGACAGCACCGCCATCGTCAAGAAGGAAGAAAACGAAAGGAACTGCAACCAAAGTCGAACCTGAATAGTACCTGAAAGTACTAAACCTGGCACCCGCCTTAGGTAATACATAATTGTAGTTTCAGGATGGATAACATCAGGTATATAAAGGTTTTGAGGTTTTAGTGAGTAAAAATCTCACACTGTTGAGTGCGGGTTCCTCAGCGTCTTCTTGAAGATTTACACACTTCCCTTCGTACAAAAACAGAAGAGGAGGTTAGATAGATAGGTAGATAGATACTGCACCATTACAATCTCCTGAAAGTATGGCTACTGCGTGGCGTCCCAGTCTGACGACCACGGACTGTGAAGACCTGTAGTAAGCAGGCCGCAACCCCTGAAGCCATCCATTTGGCACTCTCATCCTGCGAGAAACTTTTAAGCCCCAGATTTGGGGAATCGAACTGGGAATCGTGGCATGGAAGTGCCAAGAGGCAGCGAAGTGTATAATTTGAAAAAAGCTGGAATTGAATTATAAATATAACTGCGTTAAATTTCACACGTTTAAGACAGAAGGCTTAGAGCTTCGTTTTGGCCTCTTATTAGGTCTTTGAAACACAGAGTTACCAATATTTATATATTTCTTTTTCATATTTATTACACATTTCGCTTTATGTATTATATCTTCACGTTTGTGCTATACGGTGCACATAAAGAAGGTGTCGAAAAAATGGTACATTGTTAATCTCGACTGAGCTGTGATTAGGCACGAAGAATATTGCAAAAGTCTATTTCGAAGTGACGAGCCTTTCCAACAAGCCTGAGGTGCATGGGGCCTTGTCGCGCCCTCCTAAGCGGATTACTTGGAGGGCTGTTTGTTATATCGAGGAGGCCTTGGCTTGCTCGCCAAGTAAGCGCATTACATTGGCCAACGATTCAAACACCCCTCCCGCCCCCTTCCCTTCGCCACCATACACACAGCGGCACTCGGTGGCCCAACCTCCTTCCCGTAATAAAATGAATGTTACGTAATCTTCTTATGTGTGAAGAGCGGGATAGCCGAAAAAATAAAATTAAAAAATGTATAAGGAGGGTTTTGGAAACTGAAGTTGGTTTTAACGATGTACACCTATGCAATACATAAATATGTGACTGGTTGTAACACTACCGAGAGGCCAAATTATTTCACATGTTGAGGTCATAGAATTGGACAATGCGCGTTGCACCGAAATGAATTTAATTGCCATATATGTGAAATAATACTTGTGCCAGTGCGTTGACTTCGAAGACATTGTGTTGAAGTTTTAAAACACCGATGACGGGGCTTTCCTAGCCGACCGGCAAGTGCGATGTGCGGTGATATTTTTCGCCAGAACAAGGTACACAGCGTTAGTCGATTTTTGGTTGGTTGGTTAGTGATTTTGGGCGCGTCAACAGCTTAGAGCGTTGGTCCCGTAAGTGTAGTGCATGTTTTTCCTTGAGATATGGCGGTGATCTTCCCCAGCTGGAAGACGAGATCCGGCGCCCACCTACCGTCGGCTAGCGGGGTTTCCCCCTAATCAAGACTCTCCCATCAGCGGGGCACCGCCCCAGCCGGGACAAGTTCTAAGCTTCCGACCAATCTCCCAGAATATGTGGTAGTGTAATGCATGTTTGTGTGTGTAAGGGGAGAGTGTGTGTGAGTGAGGGGAGAGGATAGAACAAGGAAGAGGGAAAGACAGATCGCGCGCGGTCCCTGACCCGTTTGTTAGGGTACTGCTCCGGCATTCGCCTGGTGTTGATCGGAGAAACAACGGAAAGCTACCGATCAGAGCAGCCGGCCGCTAGAATTCTCCTCCAGACAGCGACTCAATTCGACCTAGCTGAAAAGTCCCAACCTTACTAGTGATGTAAGTTTTTTTCACCTTCCACTAGAAATATCCTCCAGACAGGGACTGAACTCGACCTAGCTGAAAAGGTAGTGTGGAAAATCCTGCCGCCGTCATTACTCGAACATAGATCTTCCAGGTCAGAGGCAATGCAATGACATTAGTTGATGCACTGAGCTACCGCTCCCAGTGCGTTAGTCGTCTTTCTGAGCAGTTGGCAGAGGGGAACAAGGCGTATTTACTCTCACTGTGCTCAGAAATGATTCTCTCCTGATATATAAGACACTCTGCACGGAGTTTAAAAGGCGTACCCCAGACCATCGTCTCACACATGTGCCTCACCCCGCCGCTTGCACTGCACTGCTGCTATCTGTTGGGGGCGCAAGTACGACTCGCTGACAAATGAAGTCCAAAGGGATAATTTATTCAGTTTTGAACACGGATTAATTATAATTGCAAGAGGGTTGCATCAGTGCACAGCGAATCATTAAATTTTGAACACCTGACGGCTGCGTGTCGCTTTAAAACTGTTTGAATTTTGTATTAACAACTCATTATTTAATTTCGATTTTGGTGGATGTATTCGTAGCTGTGTAATATATACGCTTGGACGCACGATTCTTACATCGTGTGCAAAATGGCGTTTTAGGGAAGTACGAGATTTTCAGCACAAACAAGGAGCGATTATTAGAGTTCAATTATCGTTCTTGTTGGAGACACAGTCCAAATGAATTCACAAGTTTGTCCCAATTATTTTCTATGCTCTCTAGTTCAGTTAATTGTATTTTATCTATCTTTTTGCAGTTGCGACACAACAGTGAATGTGAGCGTATTTACATTACTCGCAATTTTACCAAAAGTCAGTCGCCCTTCTGACCAAAATGCTTCTGATCAAAACTTTAAAAAAAATTAAGTTTTGATATTTTGATTTTGAGTAAATCGATACCTCGGGTGTAATCGCCTGGTTCATTTCTCAGATGTGGATGGTAAATCCGTGTGTGCCGTGGGGACTGTAGGTCGCGCCACAGGGAGCGGTAGCTCAGTGCATCAACTGATGCCACTTCAGCGCCTCTGACCGGG
The DNA here is from genome assembly GCA_011170035.1 of Teleogryllus occipitalis. Taxonomy (NCBI): domain Eukaryota; kingdom Metazoa; phylum Arthropoda; class Insecta; order Orthoptera; family Gryllidae; genus Teleogryllus; species Teleogryllus occipitalis. The sequence continues at coordinate 34,399 of BLKR01004070.1, read as the reverse complement.
ACGTCCTAGGTTCGAGTCCTGACGGCGGCAGGATTTTCGACAGTAGCTTTTCAGCTGCCGGCTGCTCTGATCGGTAGTTTTCCGTAGTTTTTCCGATCAACACTAGGCGAATGCCGGAGCAGTACCCTACCAAACGGGCCACGGACCGCGCGCGATCTGCCCTTCCTCTTCCTTGTCCCATCCTCTCCACTTACACTAATATGCACTACATTATCACATACTCCGGGAGACCGGTCGGGAGCTTAGAGCTTGTCCCGGCTGGTGCGGTGCCCTGCTGGTGGGAGAGTCCTGGTTAGGGGGAAACCCCACTAGCCGACGGTAGGTCGGCGCCAGATCACGCCATCCGGCGGGGGAAGATCACCGCCATCTCCCGAGAAAAAGCATGTACTACACTAACGGGACTAATGACCAAAGTAGTTGACGCGCCCGAAAACTCGAAAAAATCAATCAATAAATGTAGGTCGCGCCTACCAACGGCACTTAGACCCACCTCGTCGCACACAGTGTACTATGTCTCTGTCGTGCGCCTACCTCGCATTTCTCTTTTACCTGGGGAAATCACCCCGGGGTGGGAACCTAGTCGTTTGCCCCTAGCCGCACCCCTCACCGTCGCACAAATACACCGACCCGAGGGGCTGGTATCTGGATCCCGCCAGAAGGCAGTTTACCCTCACGGTAACCTTCCCATTCAATGCCGTCCTGCCAGCTCAAGGCTAGCGGCTTTTCAAGCAGGTCCCGGAGTCGAATATATGCGATACTCAAATTGTTCCTCTACTACTGAAGAAATTCCTCTACTACTCCTAAAGTAATGGGACACTGCCAAGACGAAGCCAAGAGTCCAAGAGGGGCCACCCGAACCAAGGTCCGGGCGGCTTGGGGCCTCTTTCCCGTCTCCTCACTTCAATCACCGTTATGCTATCGACGTGAGTACCGCCGGAACCTAGGCGACATGACAGGGTGGTTTATGGTATCCGTCTGAACTTTCATATGTGGAATCCAGCTCATTCCGAATAATGGTCGTCTGCAACAGAAACCATGCCAGCCTACGTGGTCATGACTCCCCCCCCCTTGCAGGACCGCGTAGCGTACAGAACTCACCGCGATGGAGAGCGGTTCGTAGGCGGTGCAAACCTGCCAACGTTGGTTCCGACACATCCCCAAAAAGACCGCTAATGTAGGATGAAGATAACAATATTTAAATGAATGTTATAAATTATGGCTCTACTCCAACATACGAGCCAACTGCAATGAATATAGCACTTTGTGTCCACAATAGAGGACTGGAGGCCGCGCAGATCGAGCCTTGCAGCCCACTGTGGAACCGGAGAGAGCGGTCGTGCAGGGAAGCGGCGAGTCCCGGAATGGTTAGTGGCGGAAAGCACCGCAGGGCGCAGATCAGGCGCACAGCGTGCCGATGAAGAGGCCCGCCCCTCCCCTCCTCCGCCCTGCTGGAGCGCCAAGTGGCCCGCCAGGACGCGTCTGGCGGGGAAAGGACGTCACGGCAGAGGCCCACCGAGGAAGCAGCTCGGAGCCAAACAACCGCTACCAAGCGGAGCGGAGGAAAGGTCCGCCTGGAATCGAAGACGTCGCGGCGCCACGGACGCTTGAGCTAAGTCGGCACCGCCGCGGCGAATAAATTTGCTTAAATATTCTGTAAATAGTGCAGTGAAGTGTTGTGTGCGCCTGAGTGAATGTATGTGTAAATATAGTTTAAGAATAAATGAGAGTATGATTAAGAGAAATGAAAAATAACAAAGAAATACAAGAACTTTTGAAAGGTTATTTAATCAATTATGTCTAACTAAAATAAGTCTTAAGAGGCTTTGTAACTAGCTATAGAACAGTATATAAGTTAATTTTAGTTTAGTATATTTAAGATAGACTCTGCCCATACTGTACAAGCCAAAACAGCTACAGTTCTTTACATCTCTAATGAATGAATAAATTCAGGCCTCTCCAAGGTTACTGGAGAGGGGAAAACTGAAAAAGTCTCAGACATTGCAGTTTTTGGCATGACAGCAATATCATCAGCTGCAACAATAGCAGCAGCGTTGCTGGCAACATTGAAAATATTGTTTTATTTTTATTTATTTATTTTATTTCAATTTATTTATTTATTTATTTATTTTTATTTATTTATTTATTTTTATTTATTTATTTATTTATTTATTTATTTATTTATTTAGTTGAGTCCGCAACCGGCACAGCGCCAACTGCATCCGTCGTCCCCGCGAACTGCACCTCGTTTTCCAAAGTCCCAATCGGAAAAAGAACTATGGATCCAGTATTACGCAAGATTAAAGCAGTATTTTTTAATCATAGAGTAACAGAGGGTGAGCCCAAACGAGCCTAACTATTTATGGATGTGAATTATATGAGCTATTGCGGAAACTTTTTCCGTTGAAAATAGAAGAGGGAGTGGAAAGTTCGCAGGGCACTTCGAGAAGAAGCGTAATATAATAGCAGCGAGGTACAATTTTGTGGGCCATTTTACGCAGAAACTTTAATTAGGGAATTATTACTTAATTATGGTAATGCAGTACACCAGATAGAAGTAATGCAGTACATAGAAGATAAAGTTCGAATGTAGGCACTGCAGCTAGAAGATTTCTCATTGGCGCAGGTTCAGAAGATAGCAGAAATATTTGAATTTATCAGCAAAGAGGCTAAAGAAATAGTGTATTCGGCGATAGTGATGCAACTTACGCCAATCCCCAGAATATATCGCAAAAGAGCCTAAGTCAAATTTTAGAGTGCAAGTTCTATGGATTGATTCATTGTTTTGTTTCCGGGTACGTCAGTCCCGGAGGTTCATTAGTCCCATAGGTGTAGTGCATGATTTTATCGTGGGAAATAGTGATCTTTCCCCAATAGAAACCGTCTGCTTGAGGGATATTCCCCATTTAAGGACCTCCCACCAGCGGGGCACCACATCAGCCTGAATAAGCTTTAAGCTCTTGACTGGTAGCATGTAGTTTGTCGTTAGAAGAGTGTATAAGTAAGGGGTGAGGATAGGACAAGGAAGAGGAAGGAAAGATCGCGCGGTCCGTAGCGCGTTTGTTAGGGTTGTGCTCCGCCATTCGCCTGGTGTTGATCGGAGAAACCACGGAAAATTACCGATCACCTGCTAGAATTCTCCAGACAGCGACTGAACTCGACCAAATTGAAAAGCTAGAGTCGAAAATCATGCCACCGTCGAGAGTGGAACCCTAGGACCTTCCGGTTAAAGTCACTGCAGTGACATCAATAGAAGCCACGAGCAACCTAAACTTGTGTAATTCCGAGTGTCGCACTGAAGAAATATGCATGAATTGCATTGAGAAATGCGGAATATTTCTTTTGAGGTGCAACAGGGCAGATTAAATAAGTATGTCGAGAAAAGTAAACAGGTGCAACGTTGGAAGCGAGAGAATTGGGTAGTGAAGTGAAAATGGAGGTAAACATAGCGAATGAAGTGCTCGGAATGGAAAATTTTAGTAGTTTTTTTTTTATTTTTTTTTGCGAGTTGAAAGGTCAAGTTTCAAGTAGGCACGAGTTCACTAGTCACCTGTTGATTAATCTTGAACCTTATAAAAAAGTAGAGGTGCCACAATGTAGCAAATCTAACTTCAATTTGTGTTCTATTCGTGAGGAGAAGATTGGTAAGAAGTATGTTTCAGTCGTCAGTCAAGTTTAAAGGGGTGCCTGAGAATGTGGCTATTATAGTAGTTACTAAAGCAGGATATGATTGTTAGTAGAGTAGTTACTAAAGTAGGGTCAAATTGTGATGTGACCAACGTTATGGAAGTGGACGTTTTTAGAGCCTTCCAATTCAAAATTGAGGACCAAGTGAATTTAGATGCTTTAAGTGGTAGTTAAATGTATGTATTTGGCGTTATTGTGTCGATAGGCCGGTCGTCTTGCCGACCACGGTGCCCCCTATGCCTGGGTCTAGTTATATTCTCATGCTTGGGGGTAAGAGCGACATGTGGTGAACATGACATATTTCCTACGCCGTAACTAGCACGATCCGCATGCCTGAGCTTTTCTTCGTCACAAAGCTATAGAACCTGAGACGATTTTGAGGAAAGCTATTTCGACCGGGAATCGACCCCGCGACCACACCACGGAAAGCTAGTACGCTGCCCATGAGTCATCCTGGAGGCTACTGGTAGTTAAATAAAATGTTCTAATTAAGCGCTTTGGCATTCTTTGCAGAATGATCCACTCCTTTCCTATGTTGTGATTTAATTTAACACCTTTCTTTAGATATCGTTGATAATGATTTCCTTTCAAATATGTCCAATTAGAGTTGTCTGTAATGCAGATTCAACCCATATAAAATTAGTGTGATGAATGTAATGTGTGTTTCATTTACACTGGTTTTCCTATTTGAAGTTTTCACACTTGTGTTAACGTACGAACGTCATTTATTGTGCCACAAAGCCCACATTCACTCTAAACATTTCCATATTTTGTAACCATTGAGACCTTGGACAATGTAATATTCGTTTTTCTGCAACCCTCTGCTTGCAACTTGTTGTATTTGACGATCATATGAGGCTTGGTCTAAACGCTGTGATCAGTGGTTTCTCATTTTGCCCCCATAGTCTAGCCCTTTCCCAGGTCATGGAGAATGTTTCGAAACTTTTTGTCAGGGAAATAACATGTGGAAAATTTACTAGCGCCAAGGAGCTCACACTTTCTAAATAACGTATCCTTTCACACAACTAATAAATGAATCAACCCCCACGATGAAATGTATAACAACTTTCCAAGTAGTCACTCATAAACACAGTACAAGACAAAACGAAATGCAACACCTCTTAAGGTCATAAACATTTAATGAGATGTGGTCCAAGACCACCAAATACCGTAATTGCACATAAGACCTGAAGTTTGTAGTAAAATAGACAACTAGTGAACCACAAAGGCACAGACCTATCTTTTTAGTCTGGGCTATCTTTTCGGTTTTGTCCCACCCTCTTCTAAGGTGCCATCTATTGGCTCTTAAAAGAAACTTTGTTCACATTTTAATAATTTTTCGACCCCCTATTGGAAGAATTGAAATGTGACTGAGGATATTGATGAAAAGTAAAACGAGGTTCAAAATTTTTGTTGAAACATTTGGAGACGTTTTAGTGATAACGTCGTTTCAGCGTTTCTGAAAATGCACAATTTGAAGTTCACTCAAAACATTTGATTTTCCGGGAAACTTTTTAAGAATTATTTGAAACAATTCTTCCCACAAATGGGATATTGTGTAATAAATGCCCTGAATGTAAATTATGAGAGATATTTTTTAAAAACATATTTGTGTATTTTTTTAAAAAAGAAAATAATACACCATAATGAAGTTTATGGTATCATATACGGTGGATTAAGTAGTATATGTAAACTTGGTATTTGGTGAGAATATTTTGCGAAGTAAGCGAGCGCAAAATTATTTTGGTGGGAGTGGTAATCCCTAATATGTGCTAATAGAATGTGGATATTTAATAAGCTATCGTGTGCGCCTATACTAGTTACTTAATAAGTAACAAAACTGTTTCCAATATCTATTGAGTAAATTCAAGTTATTAAATGGTAATTTAGGAGAATGAACCAAAACATCAGTTTTACCATTTAGTATTTATGATACTATTAATGTATTATTATTTGCTCTGTGTATGGATTTATATAAAATATTAAATTCTAAATTCGTTTCATTTTAGTTTGTGAAAATTGTACCCTATGATAAAATATCAATGGAACGATTTTATTTATGAAGAATTTCCGTGTTGATACATTTAAGCGCGAAACTATTTCAATATGCTATATATTTTGATGTACTTGATAAAATAATAATCGGGTAATTTTAGTTTTGTTGTTTATAATATATAGGAGGATTAAAGCGTATAATTCCGTGGTGTTAAAAACTTTTCTTTTGTGTTGAGGCTAAATATTGTAATTTTAAAAAATGTCTTTCAGTGGCACCAAATGGCTTTCTTCCAATGGTATAAAAATGTTTGGTTTTTTATTTAGCAGGAGTGCTATCTTTCTCAGCATGTTTTTGAAATTTTAATTATGTGTGGTGAGGATGCGAGCTCAAAATTGTTTTGGTGTATCTAATTAGGACAAAATTATAGTGAAAGACTTTTGTTTTGAGCAAATGGGGATACTAGATTTACCAACCATATTTATAACATCTTAATTTCGAGATGTTGCGTGGTAGGAAAAAATATTTTTGATATTTCTACTTAGCCCAAAATTTTTTAGTTTGGAGCAATTTTTCTTTTTTTGAGAAATTGGAGTGGTTTTCATTTTATTTTCACGCACCTAAGTGTTGGTTTCGACAATGGTTGGTAATCCGTTTTACCAACCACATTTTGGTTTCGAAGTTTTGAAATTGATTTTATTCTCTTGTATTAGCAATTTTTGGCATTTTTTTCATCTCTCAAAGATTTAAGGAAGTCTAAGCAGAATTGTTTTAAATTTCCTAGATTCTCACAGTAAAAACATAATAGATTTTCTCTGCTTTCCCTCACTACTTTCAGGAGTTCTATTCGTTTTGTGTCTGCTGAATAGAATTTACTGCCTGTGTGATCGTTTTCGAACTTTCTTCCAGGTTTATACTAAACATTTTGTTATTAGATTTATTCTCTAAAATTAGTTGGTCACTATTCTTGAATCCTATACTCATTCTAGCTTCATCTACATTCTGCATCATTTTTGTTACTTTTCTATAATTCATTGTCAGTTCTGTGTTTCTCATTTGGTCAGCTTTGATTTCAGTACTTTAAAGATGCTTGTCGGCTCTTTATTTCCGCATCTCTTGCAGATGCTTCGTGTCACACACCATATAACAACTGTTGCTTGGGTCTCCAACAAGCATGCACAAATTATAGTTCGGAAGCTGTCTGCAAAAGAACAAGTTTTTAATGAATTAGTTTAGGTGTGAACAGAATTTATTGCAAATCTACACTCAAATACTGTATTCACAGGCATACGGGACTGAGAGCAATCACTATCAAGTAGTTGTGCATTTTACTTTCCCGTCTTATTTTGTAAGAGAAAGTGATCTGATCATGCAGCGAATATCGGCAATTTATCGACAGAAACACTTTTATTGCTGGGATCTAGTAACGAAAAAGGAAATAAATGATGTATTTTTAAGTAGTAAATTACCTCTTTCATCATCCTTGTGTATTGTGTATAAATACCGTCCTGGTGTAGTCATAATCCATATTTTGAGAGTCCTTGATACCGAAAAATCGACTGATGGCAAAACGTCTCTTTGTCCGTCCGTGGGAAACGTGAGGGCCTCAACCGTTTAGAGTAGACGATCTATGTAGAATCGAAAGAAATTAACATTGTATATGAACAGTATTGATGAGGCAGATTGTTTCTTAAATGAAATTACGTAATTTTTGCTTCATATGAACACAAATTATAAAAAAGATATCAAAAGTGACGCCAACTTTTTCATTAAATGTTTTTCTCTATTAAAGTAAAGAACGCTTAAAATTGGTGCAGGTTTCATTTTCGGCGAACTCTCTTTATTTTCAAAAAATGCACATAGAAAATTAACATTCTAAAAGTACAATATTGACGGAAGTGATTTTTTTCTTGAAGTAAATCATTTCTTTAAATCTACGTCTTGAAATCATGTTCATGAAAATATCTGAATTTTTGAAAATTGCTATTATCAATGTTCAACTTTGTTAAGCGTCGGAAAGGAAAAGTTCGGTTTGAATCTTATGTGATGTTTAAGTGACTTGCGAGTTAGCTCTAAGGATCTGAGTTGGAATCCCAGCGCGGAGAAAAAATATTTGCTGGTTGGAAACACTTTTGCAGGTTCATGTAGTATAATATTGCGTAGCCGCTACAAACAATGCTAGAAAGTATGTGCTGTTGTAGAACAACAGGTTCTACTAACAAGACGATCCCAACTATTGTCTGATATCCTCAAGATACCAGTGAATGGCCTTCTGGGATTAGAAACACATAAATCCAACTATCTGTCGATCGACGGTAGCTTCAGTCTCTTGTGTTTCAGATACCATTCTTCCTACTTCTCTATGAAATGATTCCATGAGCCCTATAAGAGGTTCTCTTTTCGAAACTCTTTGGCGGTTTCTTTGTTCCTGCTATGTTCGTGGTACACTTCTTTTTGTACATTTTGCATTTGGGTACAAAAAGGAATATATTACTATTACTCCTGCTTCGTATTATCGAGAGAATCCCAAAACAAAGAAGAGGCAAGCCAATAAAATGGACGATTCAATGTCATTTTCATCTAATTATTCGTGTTCATTATATAAATCTCCGATTAAAAATGTATGTTTTCTAAATAATCATCCAAAACAAAAGCGTCGCAACTAGGCGCAACATCGATTATTACATACATGCTTCTCTCGGAAGGCGCATGGACTTACAACTGATGCCATCTAGCGGTAACCAAGGAAACTAATCGAAACATTGCTGCTGGAACATCGCTGTACCAAGTCATAGGCGTCACCTTGTATTTGCAGCACCGCAAGATGACTCTGGTAACACCTCTGTGATTTCAAGCAGAACGTCCAACGTAATAAATGAATCATTGTGAGAGAAAAATATACTTTATCTTCCTTAGAAATTTGAAAAAACAATGTTTTAAGCATTGTATTCGTAATTATCATTTTACAGTGACATAAATGTTGGCACTAGTTGTTAAGAAATTCAGAAATAAGTCAATCACAAAGACACTCCTGTATCTTCTATTTCTCTTCTCCGATTTATTTATGTAACATTCCTCCAATCGCGTATGTACTCTTGTTGCCTGTACGGAAGTACTGTGATTAATTCATCTTATATGATATTTCAGTCCTGTGATACGTTATCTAAAAGTGTTTTAGTTCTCATTGTCAGTAGTTTTAAAAAATATCTCAGAAAATTGAGTAAAGGCAAGAAAGATATGTTATTAGATTGGCCAACTCATTTCTTAATTGTGAAGAAAGTCTAACGAATCTGGTGCAGGAAAAAAATAATCATATACCGTTCGAAAAAGTTGATACACAGTTTTCCATGGTTTTGTAGTAGAATGTAATTACAGTAATTCTTTTGTTGCCCTTGCATCTTGTGTGGTAGCGTGTTTGGAGCCATACAGCTTATAAGTTGGAACCATTTTTGGTGGTATTTTTAATGTCTCACACATACAAAAAATTTTAACTTTGCTCTTATGTCCTCGTTTCGAACTATGTTCTATAAACTTTCTCAATTATTCGCAGGAGACCTCTTAAGAAATTCAGTTGTAAAATCTCTAAACATCGTCATCCTTTTTTTCAGCGTCCCATGTTGTATGTTCCGTTTGTGAAACAGAAAGTGGGTTAACATATCACGTTTAATTTCATTAGTGCGCTATTCAACATTTTGATTTTAGAGCTTCATCATAACATCATTCAAATTATCTCTAGCTTATCGGAATTGGTATCATTTGCTTGCTTGGTGCCCTTTTCTAGCCACAGTAAGTGAGGCTTGACACTAGTTCAATAATTTGACTGTTGAAGACAATTTTTATCTTTTTTCACAATTTTACTTTGGAATGCTTACAGGCAAAGGTTGTTAAGTTGATATTCATATACCTCGACAGAAAAAATCATCCTCCGGGAACCCCCAAAAAATTGGTCATCCGCGTCCGTGTCAAATGCGTAAGATTTTATTTTCGAAATTGGTATACGACTTAGATTCATGAAACTGATTTGTTTTTGGGTTGTTAACCATATCATTCCGGGTGGACGGGCGACGTCCATTGATGATTTATTGTTAGATTTACGAAGGTTTAATCATTTTAGGAAGCTGCAAATCATTGATACCATTTTGAGCTTCTTGTAGCTCAGCCTTTCGAAATATCGAAGAAGTTTATTAGAAAAAATACGCTGAAAATTATCTTAAGAGCTTATTTTTGAAGATTCATAATTTCCTCCCTGGACACCTGTTTGTGTGTGTGTGTGTGTGTGTGTGTGTGTGTGTGTGTGTGTGTGTGTGTGTGAGAGAGAGAGAGAGAGAGAAGTCCCTTTACATATTACTAGTACGTGCGTATTTAATACAACATTCAATCTTTATTTACTAATAATTTTGTTGATGTATTACGTATTTATGATATGTTTTGCATTATTACACATTGGACATTTTTGAGCTGTGGGTTAATAGGAATAAGCTGATTCATTATAGTTGTGGTAGAGGTAGTGGTGGAAAGATACACTCCGTTCAGTGGGGAGAGAGGTATTGGTGGGAACAACTGTTTGTGCTGTTGAGGTGCGTTTGGTGGCAGCTGTGTGCGTTCACGAACGTCACAACATGAACAACTGTCATTTCAATGCAATAACTGTCATTCCGAAGGAGTTTGCTGTGCGTTTGGAAAACCGCTACCATCACAATCCAAGCAGCACATCTCCTTGGACCGTATTTTTTGACTGACCTGTGTTCCAGCATAGTTATTGCACATGGCTCATGCGTGTTTTCTCCTGGAATGGAGTGCCAGAGGAATGGCAGTCGTAGACACTCTTCAACAAGACAAAGCTCCTCTACATTTCGCTGTGAGTGTGCGCTCACGGCTCAATGATTTGTTCCCTCGTCGTTGGATGGGACGCGGATCACGCGACTTTCCCCCACGTTGCCGTGGCCTCCGAAAATCCCAGACCTCACCACACCTGCGACGCTATTTGGGGCATAATAAAAGAAGAGGTTCGCAAACAACGATACTCAAACAAACAGTGATCTCTAGGGAGAGGATTTTTATGCCCCCAAAACCTCCAAATATGCTTTTAAAGATGTGCATTTATGACCTCAAATTCTGAAATTGCAATTTAATCTGCAATTTAAGTTGACAATATTTCATTTCCTTTATAAACCTTTCTTGACAAAATTCAGGAGAAGCATGCTTGGAATGAAAATATATTTTTGTGTAAAAATAATAGAATCTACCTTTCTTCGCGAGAGAAATAATTTAAGTAAATATTCACCTGTGTGAAGTACATTCTACGCCTTGTATTTCTTCAAACTGGTTTAAAAAATATTATCAAGAAATATCTTACATCTGCACAAATATTTTGTCATTAATAGAAAAAAACTAATGCAAACTGTGACAAGCTCTTTCGAATCTTGAACGCTCACAAATAAATAGATTCTACGAAAAGATGAAACGTTTTATAGATAAGTCTCTAGTTGAATAAAAGATGCAAAATATGCTCCTATAATTACACGAATACGCACCAACATGAAAAAACCGCCCAAATATTCACTAACATATTAATCTAATATTTAGATAATATATCTTATCACTGCAATAAGCGTACTGATCTCTATAGAACATATATCGTAGGGCTTGTGTCTTGCCCAACCAAATATGGGGGCCGAAGCTGGCCAAAGGCATGGCTTACTCAAATGAGTTCGTCATCCAGTTAGTATAGAGTTCACTGCGAACCCATGACGTTGAAATATAATTAAACCAGACTCCCTGGGAGCTCTGCAGTCGCGGAATAATTTGAAGGCCGTCATTGTAGTGGAAAAGTGCGTACTCATAGACATCGTTGCGACTATGATAAGTTACTACGGCAAGTTAACTGTTTAGAATAACGATATGTTCTTTCGATGCTTGTATTATATAGCTGATTGTGGAAATTCTTATTCGGTGTTGTTGACGTTCTTATGCGAATAAATAAAAGAGGTCATCTTCGTCAACATAGTATTTTTATTCAGATAGCCGCCTTTCGACGGCTTTGCAGTCATCATTAGTTTACAATGTACAGAAAATATAAATAAATTACAAATAAAATGAAAAATAAGATGGCAAATTAAATTACAATGAATAGAAACATTTAAATTTTAACTAGAAATTTTCGCAACTTTATCTGCACTGAAATGCAATATTGCATTTCAATTTTTGCAATTTTATCTGCTATTTGTAATTAAAATTTAAATGTATCTATTAATTGTAATTTAATTTGCTATCTTATTTTGTATTTTATTTGTAATTTATTTATATTTTTCTGTACATTGTAGACTGATAATGACGGCAAAGCTGTCGAAAGCCGGCTACCTGAATAAAAATACTATGTTTACGAATGTGACCTCTTTTATTTATTCGTATTATATAGTTGAGTGAAAATTTACGTGAATAATATGTTTAAGGGTTGAGAGTTCTACATTAAGTTCACGAATAATTCATTGTTTCAAGTTCAACTTTAGTGTACAATTTCGTACAGTGTGACTCTTCAGATCGAAATATTATCAGGGGAACATCTGTATTGCAATTAATTGTAAATGTTGAACCACTTTCGTGTGAAAATTTGCATATCTGTTTTATTAAAGAAAAACCCAGCTGGCATAAAAATGTATCTAAACATTATCCATATACTGCTAATGTTTTAGTTTTTCATTTTATATTTTATTTCTGTTACATTCACTCAAAAAAAAAGATGATGAAAACGAGTGCAATTACAGAGTCATTTTTGAAACCCAAGAGCAAATCATCCACTACAATGGCGGCCACGGCCCCTTTCAATTTATTTTGTGTCCTGAACTGTACGTCTATGGAATCACAGGTGCTCGCAATCGACAATCAACTGAAAAGAGGAGTTTGTGTGGCATTCGAAAAGATCACCCCTGTTATGCTGCAGCGGATTAATCACGAATTTGGTGAAGCGGATTAATCACGAACTTTTGCATCAAATGTGGAGGGGCGCCCACATGAACATGTCCATGAACACCTTGAAAATGCAACACAACCCTGTGCAATGTGTAACAGTGGGTAAATAACGAAAAAACAACATAATAAAAATATTAATAAGCAAAATCTGATGTAGAAAAGGAACATACTAATAACATAAAGAGACTTCTCGCGCACTCTACACATTAACTATACATTTATGAATATACATACGTACATATAACATAAAGAAATAGAGTTTTTATCATAAAAAGACAGTAGCTGAATAAGATTTTGTTTAAATAGATACACATATTCATTAATAGAAATATATTTAATTTTATATGATATTTGTCTGTAAATTTTAAAAATGTAGTTATTCTTCCTGGCCATCAATTGTTCACAATTATTTTTCGTTCTTTTAACTAAAAATGCTCATTAATTCCATGAAAATCGTTGATTATCTATGTGTCAATAGCATGCGTTCAATTAAAATTCAAACGTGCAATTAAAACGACACACCTACCAATCAGAATTGAGAAGCGGAGCTGAATCGTTTAATTAAGAAAATATAACCTAACTATTTGCAGTCGGTCATGAAACATGAACAAAAATCTTCATCATATATTACATTCCTACAACAACTATATATGCACAACGAATGAATAAAACTAAATTGGAGAAGTAAACGTTAAACTAGCTGACTTATGGAACAACATAAAATACTATAAAAAATGAGCAACATACTTCACTTGACATAAAAGATTTTAGTTACACATGTGCCGCTTGTACCGCGATGCATGTCCCGGCCAGGCAAATTCACTTCATCACCTGACCTCATACTGAAAGAGTGAGTTGTTTGTGTGTCGTTAGTGTTGTTTTTGTTTGTGCTTTTTCATGAAACAATTAATGAAGCTAAAGATTTAGTTTTATAGAGAATGTCTAACTATGAGGTACACCGATAACTTCTAAACAGTTCACGATATCGAAATGCCGTTTCCACTCAACAATGTGGAATCACGAGGCATGTAATATGCCGTAAAAATATAAATAACAGAGATATGCCGTGTTCGATATGAAGAGACTACTGAAATCTGCATTCAAGCAGATCTGACCACGAATGAACTTTCAGGGTCAGATTTATTTGAAAGTCACAGAGTCGATTCTTTTACAAGTATTGATACTAGTGACTCAGATGAAATGTGGGTTTAAAGATTTTCAAAACTTCCATTTTATTGAATTTCTTGACGAAAAGCAGTTTCCACCTACAAATCGCCCTTTCGTTCAGATACGTTTTCTCTCTCACTCAAACAATATCAATTCTCTGAGCAGCTTCGAAATGAACTGACAAATGTATCATTGATAATGCAAATTTAATGCTGCAGTATTTGTTGGACAAATTAGTCTAGAAAACAATTATCAAGAGACTGTGCTGTTGATACAACTCAGTCTAACTTTCCCTGTATCTACAGCATTATATGAGAGGAATATTATATATACATTAAAGAGAGTAAAGACATTCCTGAGAAATTACATGGGAAATATCAGAATATGTTATTTCAGTACATTAGCTATCGAGAAGTGTCTGCTAAATTGACTTTGCGGAACCAACAGCTTTGAAGAACAAATTATCGACATTTTTGCTGAATGAGAAAACCGATGAATCGAGATAATTTACAAAAACTGTAAAATGAGATTTTCAGAATATCCAACTACATGACTCGAGCTTCGCCATTGGTGGCCACGGACGTCATTCGCACGCCAGATGCACGCCCCCAGACCCCATTTGCACGACACTCACACGCCCCACGCACGACACCCCGGTACGGCTGGCTTCGGAAGTTGTCATCTGCTAGCTTTAAAAAGAACAGTTGGCTAAAATAAGGTTTTATTATTAAATAAGATTTCCGGGTTAATATAAGGTTTTAGGGTTAATTGAATTGAGAGGATTAAAAATTGTTTTAAATGAAAATATAATTAGAAAATTCATTATTTTGAAAGCTTTTTAAAAGATTTTTGTTTGTTTATCCACCTTTTTTGGTTTTAGTACATTAATTTTTAATCCCTTACCTTTCACAGTCGTATTAATTTTCTTAAAATAAATGATCTTTCTCTTTTGTATTTAGTAAAATAATTCGCAAAACCGAATTGATTGTTTACAAAGTTGAAAACAACTCATTATTTCAGTAAACACGATATAACCAAAAAAAGTAAGCATGTAAAATATTAAAAACATTTTGCTAAACACGTAAGTTCAGTTGAAATATTACACGAGTTTCAGCAATGGTATATTTTTAGGTACCGTCATAAAATGACATTGTTCTGACAACGAAAGAACAATAAATAATGCCAATAAAATAATAAAAAATACACGGGTAGAATAAATGAATGCCAATAAAACTCGCATATTAGAAATGATCAAATTAATATTTAAATGTTTTTCTTTTTCTGAATGGTGGAATAGGAAAAAATGAGAGAAAATACGTTTCAGTTATAAACTTCAACATAATCCTTACAATCATTGTAGAATTTAAACTAAAACGTGTAGGTGCATTATTACGATTTTGTCTTTAAGAAGGAAATATTAATTTTAAAAATTCGCATTCAAGAAAGTCGTGAAATAATCTATGAAGCTTAACAACTGAATCGAGATTGAGAAAAAATGATGAAACAATATCAGAGGCTTCCCAGATGAATTTCTTAAGAACTCTCTCTGTTGGGCGAGGGAACTTTGAGGGACAGGGTTCCAAACCAGGACATAAGTACAAGGTCAAATATTGAAAGTGTAGTAAGTCGCACTAGAAAATATCAACAGAAATGGTTTCAACGTGTGAACGGGATGGAGCCAAATAAGGTACCAAAGTTAGCTGTAGACCAAATTAGTTAGTTGTAGACCTAGGTGTTAAATGGGTGAGATGTGGGTTGACCTACGTAGAATGAGGAGGACAGAACAATTCTGAGTGTCGCAACGGACCATTGGCTTCCAACCCTTGCAAAGGAAGGTGAGGAAGAAATTGAAGAAGAATCCGGGAGAGGTGGCTCAGAGCATCAACTGATGTCAGTACAGCGCCTCTGACCGAGAGGTTCTAGGTTCGTGTCCCGACGTCGGCAGGATTTTCGACACTAGCTGTTCAGCTAGGTCGAATTCAGTCGCTGTCTGGAGGAGAATTCTAGCTGCTCTGATCGGCAGTTTTCCGTGATTTCTCCGATCACTACCAGGCGAATGCCGGAGCAGTACCCTACCAAACAGGCCACGGACCGCGCGCAATCTTTCCTTCCAGTTCCTTGTCCTATCCTTACTCCTTACACACACACACAAACATACACTACACTATCACATATGCCGGGAGACCGGACGGGGATTTAAAACTTGTTCCGGCTGGGGCGGTGCGCCGCTGGTGGAAAATACCTGGTTGAGGAAAACTCCGTTAGCCGACGGTATGTCGGCGTCGGATCTGGCCATCCAGCGGGGGAAGGCCACCGCCACCTCCCGAGGAAAAACACGCACTACACTTACGTGACTAATGACCATAGTAGTTGACGTGCCCGAAATCAGTAACAATCAATCAAGAAGAAGAAGAAAAAGAAGAAGAAGAAGAAGAAGAAGAAGAAGAAGAAGAAGAAGAAGAAGAAGAAGAAGAAGAAGAAGAAGAAAGGAAAACGAAGTGTTTTAAACCATCGGATCTTGCACCAAGGAGAGTCCATCTAAAGCACCGTGGAGTTGAAGCATGGCCGCGGACTACTCTCCTTGACGAGAATTCTTTCGCCACCCCAACAGTTCTTTCCTTCCCGAACTCTTCTGACTTGCGGTTCGTTCACACCTCAATGGGCGCGGGGGCGCGGACTTTCGGGGTTGGCGGGCGCCGTCCGCGGGTGTGTGGCGCGCAGTTGAGCTGCGTGTGGGCCGCAAGGGCAGCGCGCCCTGGTGTAAATCACCGCCGCTACGCGAACGCAAAGAAGAATAAAATAAAACGCCCCCTCGGGGAGCGGAGGGCTGGAAGGGGAGGGGGAGGGTGCAGGAAGGAGGAACGCTATTTTCCGCCGCAGTAAACGCTGGCGATAGCGTCTAGAGGCGGAAATCCAATAGGAAAGCAATTTGAGGCGCAAGGTGTCGCCCCCCTCTCCTCCTCGCTTAGCGCGCGCGCGCCCTGGGAGAGGACGCGAGGGCGCGGGGAGGGGGGCGATGTTGCACGGAATTACTGCGGAGTTGCCGCGCATGGGATTTGCTTTGCTTCCCCTCCGCCTTCGCCGCGTCGTCGCCTGCCGATCTCGCGGCTGGATCGAGGCGTGCGGAGAGAGATGCTAAGATGTGAAAGCCAACGCCAGCGTCTGCTCCGCGTCTGGAGATAAGCTGCAATAATTTTTGTAAGCGTTTGCAAAGACATTGCTCAGGGAAATGGTTAGTCATCGTTCTCCTAGGTGAATTGGAACGGTAACTGATATACAATACAGTTGTAAGTGAATTTAACGAAGTGCGTAGACCAACGTTTAAGAATGTTAATGTCTGAATATTTTCTCCGAAAGAGCAATGTGCCCTCTCCTACTGCAGAGAGTGTATTAAGGAGTGTATGCACTGACTTCGATTCCTGGTTAGCTTAATTAGCCGATAAACTGATAAACGGCAAGAGAAAATAGAAATGGCGGTCAGCAAAGTAGTGAGCAAAAAGTTTAATTTTAATTCGAAGAACGCAACACGCGACACACACTTCATCGAACCGATCATGTTGACTTGATTCTGACCAATCAACGAAGACTAAAAGTGAAAACGTGTAAAAACGCTTCGCTGTGCACTTGCGAAAACACTCCAATACATTGGCAAAATAACGTTACCATGGTAACAACTCCAGCGGAGGATTGGAAGTGTGGACGAATTTTCACACGAGGCTTGGCTTCGACAAGAGCTAGTCACGTCGAAGGAGACCGAAATCTTGGTTCGTGTCCAGCGACCCTTATTACAACATTCCCTGTAGATTATCCTTTTGGAATAAATGATTTTAAGTCATTTAATACATTAAACGAAAATTACACGTAAAATACTTATAATATTAAAACACTCTTGAGTGTGGCAAGCAATGCTTTCCTTAACAAATTACTCTCTGAACTCCGATTTAAACATAGTGGCTCCTCAAAGTCACGAGCAGGACGAAGAGGGAACATTGTCATCCAATAGGGAGCTTCATTACGATTAAAATTTTTGGTACTGGAACTGCCGATTAGATGACTTCCAGCTCGTGACTTTGAGGAGCCACTATAAATAAATTAAAGAATTGCTTCATTGAAAAGAGGCGACGCCCTGCGCCGCTCCGGACGCAGGGGACCGCAGTGATGCGACAGCCAGTTTCCATTTCTCCCACAGAAGTGACATTCAAGCCAATTTTATCCACGACTTTTTTTCGGAAAAACTAGATCTGCGCTTCTTCACAAAACTCAGTCAACAATCTGGATAATTCTCTGTCATGAAGCTTCTGGACACACTCTTTTAGATTATACCAGAATACTATTTTATTTAAATGATGTATTAAGTTATGATAGTTCGATTGATTGATTTTTTCGTGTTTTCGGGCGCGTCAACTGCTTTGATCATTAGTACCGTTAGTGTAGTGCATGTTTTTTTCGCTGGAGATAGCGGTGATCTTCCCCCGCTGGATGGCGCCGACCTACCGTCGGCTAGTGGGGTTTCCCCCTAACCAGGACTCTGCCACCAGCGGGGCACCGCCCCAGCCGGGACAAGCTCTAAGCTCCCGACCGATCTCCCGGAATATGTAGTAGTGTGGTGCATGTTAGTGTAAGTGTGTGTGTAAGGGGAGATGATAGGACAAGGAAGACGAAGGACAGATCGCGCGCGGTCCGTGGCCCGTTTGTTAGGGTACTGCTCCGGCATTCGCCTGGCGTTGATCGGAGAAATCACGGACTACCCATCAGAGCAGCCGACGGCTAGAATTTTCCTCCAGACAGCGCTTGAATTCGACCAAGCTTAAAAGGTAGTGTCGAAAATCCTGTCGCCGTCAGGACTCGAACCCAGGAGCCCGGTCAGAGGCGCTGCAGTGACATCAGTTGATGCACTGAGATACCGCTCCCGGAATGATAGTTCGAGTATACTTTGAAAGTACACTACGTTTAAATCGAAGTCACGAGCTGAAAGGAGAGGGGAACGCTGTCATCCAATAGGAAGCTTCAATTTAAAAAATATAAGACGTAATGATTCTCCCAACTGGATGACAGCTTTCCCTCTCCTTCCAGCTCGTGACCTTCAAGGGACATTATGTTTAAGTGTGAGCATAATTCTTCATAATTAAACTGGCGAGAGTAACAGGTCATATGACGCAGCCAACAATTGGCAACAATGAATACAGCTATGAATATGGTATTCATACGTGTTCATTAATGTTCTTTTAATTGAATGGCGACTCCTTCGAGGGAGAGGGTGAGGGTGAGGTTGAGGGTGAGGCGGTGCAGCACGGGGGGGCGGCGAGCGAAAAGCCCTCCCCCCCCCAACACCGGAGCGGTGGCGTTAATGGGGATCCTTAGGAACTAAAACACTTTCGTGGAGTCTCAACCCTCGCCGTCTGCTTCGCCTGCACATAAATCTTCTCCCTCACGTCTTTGGGTCGTGGATTCTCAACATTTCATTACCTAAAGTCGCATTTATCAAACAGCGTTAGTTTTAGGACAGGTTTGAAAATAAAAGGGCCAATAAAATATTATTCTACAATGTTAATTCATCCATTTACATTTATATTTACATGATATTCTATAACATGTTTTGAAAGTTACAAAAATGGAGAAGAAATAGAGGAGCAATGAAAAAAGTAAGAGAGGGCAACAAAAGAAATTGGATAAGAACCCGAAGTGTTGGTTCAGAAAGGCATAAACTTTCTAGTTGGTACGTATTAGTTGGTTAACTAATCTCTTTAGTCTTGGCTAACTTTCGAATCTTCCCAGTTGCTATTTATTAGCACCTAAAAGATGATTTTTCACGTTTTTCTCAACGTTATGTTCCCAAACAGTAGAACTGAAATATGAGTTTAGGAATTGTATAGAAGCGAAAAATATAGACCTATGAGCAAATTTGTGATAAGAATTTGGACAACAGTCCGTTACGCTAACCGTTATACCACCGAATCCACACAGAGTACTGGGCCACTGCTACAACAAGCGAAAAGCCCAACAGGAGGCCACCCGAACTGAAGTCCGGGCTGCTCGGGTCCTCTTCCTGACTCCTCATTGCAATCACCTTTAAGCTATCGGTGTGAGTACCGCCGGTACCTAGGCAACCTAACACAGGGGGTTCATATTCCGCGTCTGGATTTCTAAATGTAGGATCTGGAGCATTCCGAAGTACGTCTTTCGCCCAATCCTGCCTATAGGTCAACGCGCCAGGGGCCCAACTGGAGGGTTCCCGGGTGAAACCGGCAACGCGGCGCCGGCATCGCCTACTCACTGCCTCCAACTTGAAGCTGTCAGGAGTGTCTCCGTGAAACTCCTGACAGCTCCGGGAGGTCGTTTACAAATCTCCTCCAGAAACCATGCCCACCTACGCGGTCTTGATTCCTCTCTGCGGGGTGTATTCGTAACAGAAGAAATAGTGTTCCATAAAGAATACCTTAAAAAGAAATTTCATTATATCACAACAATTAAAACTGAAAAATAGTTCCATTTACGAAAAAATGGCGTTTTTAGACAGAATGTTAAGAAAATATGTATCTATTGTTTCCAGCGCACATTGCTGCATGCGCCTTGTGTTGCCAGCGCCTGACTGAGATTTGTGATATGGACAGCAATTGCGGTACAATAATATTACATACCCGTTACTAAGGGCGAGAAAGTATGTGCTGTTTTAGCTCCTCTAGTTTTTCTGTTTATTACTTAATCATTCTATGTTACGGGCGTTTCACTAGCAACCAAGAACTGGAGTGTAGTATTTTGAACAAAAACGAGCTTTAAAGAAAATTCAGTTTGTTTTTGTGTATGTTGTTTCAAAATTTATAGTAGTCTGTAAATTGTTTGAAAAATTATTATCTAATTCGATTAGAAATCATTTGGATCAATCAGAATGGTTATTTCATGGACAGCACGGCTTCAGAAATGGCTTTTCGTGTGAGAGTCAGATTATTTCCCTTACTCAAGACTTGTCGGAAGTAATTGATGTAGGGGGAAGAGTGGATGCAATAGTTATTGATTTTGCTAAAGCATTTGATGTCGTGCCGCATGACATATTGATACTGAAACTTATTGATGCTAAAATTGACAGGCGGGTAATAGCATGGATAAATGAATTTCTTCGCGATAGAAATCAAAAAGTCCGAATTGGACAGCACTTATCGGAAAAAGGTAACATTACTTCCGGGGTTCCTCAGGGCAGCGTCATAGGTCCACTGCTGTTTCTTATCTTTGTAAATGATTTATCGCGAAATATAACGTCAAAAATTCGACTCTTCGCCGACGACTGTATATTATATAGGGAA
The DNA here is from genome assembly GCA_011170035.1 of Teleogryllus occipitalis. Classification (NCBI taxonomy): domain Eukaryota; kingdom Metazoa; phylum Arthropoda; class Insecta; order Orthoptera; family Gryllidae; genus Teleogryllus; species Teleogryllus occipitalis. Next base: position 13,288 of record BLKR01004070.1, on the reverse strand, counting down.
ATTGCAGATCAGCACGATATGATTCAACTACAGGACGATTTAAATAAAATTAACGATTGGGCAATAGCTAATAAAATGACTATAAATGGAAAGAAAAGTAAAGCGATCACATTTTGTCGGGCCAGAGCTTTTCATACAATATCTTATCAGCTAGGTAATGACGTAGTTCCGAGAGTCTCGAGCTGTAAATACCTTGGCATTCTCCTGGATTGTAAATTGGGGTGGGAGAAACAAACGAACTATGTAGTGGGTAAAGCTTGGAGGTCTTTGCATTTCGTCATGAGAAATCTTAAAAAATGTAATACGAAAGCAAAGGAAATCGCGTATACCTCGCTTGTAAGGCCGGTAATGGAATACGGAGCCAGTTGTTGGGATCCGTACAGAATAGGACTTAAAAAGAGCTTAGAGAGGATACAAAACAGAGCGGCAAAATATACATTTCGGAAGAACACACCTGCGCATTGGGAATCATTAGAACGCCGAAGGAAGAGGGCACGACTTTGCGCGCTGTATAAATCTTACGTTGGTTGCTCCGCATGGCAGGAAATTCGGGGAAGGCTAGATAAACCAGATTATTTAAATAGATTTGATCATAAATATAAAATTAGAACAAGAATACAAAGAACGGACGTAGGGAAATTCTCCTTCATAAACAGAACTATAGTAGATTGGAACGATTTGCCTGCGACAGTTTTTGAGCCCTTTCCTTGCTCAGCGCGAGGGTTTAGAAAAAAATATAGGAAATTAGTCAGTAGGGTGAAAACGTATAGTGAAGTGAAGTGAAGTGAAGTGAAGTGAAGCGAAAGGTGCGATTATGCGTAGTCTACAGAAAAAGTATTGAACAATTAATATTTAGATAAAGTTATATGCAGTGCAGTGAAGTGAAGTGAAGTGAAGTGAAGTGATTTCATTTCTTCTGAATATGACTGAATAAGTTCTGATTGGTGTGTAGGTGAGGGTTCCTTCGTCTCTCTATGTATATACGCGTATATGTTTGTATGTATGTATATTTGTGTAATATGTAAGTTTATTCATTTATATGGTAGTGTGTATGCATTTTAATGTTTAGTATAGGAATGTAAATGCCATCTGCATGTATAGGAAATGACAGTCAATTTGTTTGTTTATATTTATTTTTTATATATTATTTTATTTGTAATTGTAATTTTGCATTCTGCCACCGGGCATCTTTTGCCCAATTGTAGAATAAATTTCTATCTATCTATCTATCTATTTTTTATATATTATTTTATTTGTAATTGTAATTTTGCATTCTGCCACCGGGCATTATTTGCCCAATTGTAGAATAAATTTCTATCTATCTATCTATTAACAGGTATTTCTCATCCTAGACATTCCAAACCAAAAATTAATTGAATCAAACTCCATATTCTGATGTCTTCAATTATTATATTCAGAGGGTAACAGACAAACAAAATTTCGTAACGAAACTTCACAAATAAATTTAATTTTTTCATTGAAGCGTCATACCATTCAGATGAAGTGACAAGGAGAGAACTCTTAATATTGCCAGTGTGATTGCGATCAATATTTCCGCAATTATGCTTGGTTCGCTTATAAAACAATGTGTTTGCAAAGGAACGCCGTGCTTGCACTGAGCGAGGCAAGAGCCCGAGTCGCCAGTCGCCTGAAACAGAGGCGGCCGTTCAAAGTGCGATAGACATCTGCGAAGCGCAAAAAGCGAGGAGCGCGCGCCGTCGGCCGCCGGAGCCCAACCACCTGGGCGCCCCCCGCCGCCCGCGCCGCCGCCCGCGCCGCCACGCAGCACGAGCGCGCGCTGGGGCGAGACGCCGCTCGCCCGAGGTTCGACGCCCGCAGCGCCCGGACACCCCCCCCTCGGCAAAACTCCGTTTCCATTGAAACATATTCCGGTCACTTAGCAGAGATGTTTATATAAGGGAGAATTTAGTGAGAAAATAAACATCAAATAGTAATAAGTAGTGAATAATAAAAACATAATACAATTCCAGGTTATTTGTTAGAAAAAATGTGGCAAACGTATTTTCGTTTGATGCCACTATTCACCTGCTCGCTGCGCTTCATCTTGCGCATGTACACCCCTTCCTAGATTTAAGGGTAAAGAGAGTGGTCTGTGGAGTCAGGGGAAGTTGCCCGCGCCCGTAGGAGCGCCGGCCTGCCCAAGTAGCTCGTAGGTGTGCCTGTTGTACTGAACCCGAAAGCTCCGCTGTGGAGGGGCGTGACGCCTCAGGGCCATTGCGATAGTCTGCGAGGCCCCAGCGCCGTGACTCCGCTGGCGGTCGCTGCCGTGCGCCGCGCGCGTGCGCGTGCGCGTGCGCCGTCGCCCGCAGCGAGACGTGACGCGCGCGCCGCCGTGTCTCCGCACGCGACACGCTCCCGTCTGGCCCCGGCAGGAACCGCCTCGCTCCTCGAGCAATTTGGCTCGTCCGGATTTGTCAGAGGCGTATTAGAGGAATGGCGAGACACCGCAAAAATATGTACATAAATATGTAATGAAAACAGTAAGAATAGGTAATAAATATGTAAAATCGAATATAATATGTAATATTACAATACATTTACATAATACGAACTTACTTTTATAAACAATTTCCTATGCATATTTTAAAAACAATGCACACTGTTTAAAATTCAATGGAAAGCACAAGTTGATGCACATTTGCACCATACAACTTTCCCAAAGGTAGGAAAACCTTCACAAATTTATATCCAGGAATGTAGTTTAGCAGCCAGATTAGACACAATAGTAGGCATCGTACAAAATGGCGATATCTACGACCAGCAAACAATCACTGCAGCATGGAATATTCTCATCGAAGTGTTACACGACAGCGATCGCCAAAGTTTCTCGGAAATGAAGGTTAAAGGTCGCCAAACGCGGCGTCAGTGATACTTTTCACACCTGAAGGTGAAAATGATCTGTCGCTGCCACGCTCTTCCCGCCACTAAGATAACTGAAACAGGCGCCCCGGATTGTGAGAATATCCGACCGCGTCTTCACGTAGCGTACCTCGAGTTGAGTACGAAGTAATAATATAGGAAAAATTGATTAATTTTTTGAAAATACTTTTCATAAAAATATGCAAGAAAATCGACGAAAATGGATAAAATAAAAAAATGCGCAATATATAATGAAAATATATAATGAGTGAAAATAGCGCAATATATAAAATATATAATATAGTACCAAATATGTTAAGAAAAAAATTGATATTGTGCTAGGACGGTGACAATTCGCCAAGATTAAAATTTTGAGAGCGGTAAGAATAAAGACAAAAAAATATGTAATTACATAAAAATCTGGTCTCTAGTAATGAGAAGTGTTCGGAAAATTATGAAGTATGAAACTGTAAAATATGTATATAAGTGTGTAATGAAAACGGTAAGAATTTGCAACAAATATGTAAAAAGAGATGTAGTAATATGTAGTATCAAACTTGTGGAACATCTGCAACGAAACAAAATAAATTTACACAATCTGAATTCACAAATAAAGAAAATATCGAAATCCGGATGTACGTATTGACCAAGAAAATTGCGACCTCCCAATGCGAACGAGATCATGTCTGCTCTTGAAGGCACATGAGAACACATCTTTCACTAAAGAATATTGTTCAAATTCCTGAAAAGCTTCCTGGATCTTTGTAACATATTTTAAATAAATGAAAAAATCTGCTTCGTTACTGGTCAGGTGGCTTAGGGGCTCGGGGCTGCGGGTGCGCCCGAGCGAATTCCGGATTACACACGCAATACCATGAATTCGAATTCAGTGTAAAGCGTGGATGTGTTTCATTTGTGTGTTGCTGATTGAAGTCTTTCTCGCATCACTGAAAGCTAAACTTTTCTTGTTCTCTCCTCCTGACCAGTGACTGCGTGTGAGTTCTGTATTCGAACTGTGTACGGCGAACTGGCTCACAACTACTAGAATCATGGTTTAAGCACCGACATGGACTCAGGGACACCATGGGCACATTTTTAAAGGTACAGGGTCGACATGGGTCTTTCGAATAACTCGGTGTGACTGGTAAGTCCAAGAGGGCTTTTCACTAGGAGTCGTTTCAAGAGAGCGGTTTTAACGCGGAACGCTCTAGCACGTCCCTGAAGTGCCAATGCATTGCAACCGGGAAGGGGGACGGGCAAATTTGAAAGATAGCCCTGTCAACAAAAATGGAAATTAATTAAAAATCTATTTATTTATAAACGAGTGTAATACTTTTTATTCGCAGGGTGTTTAATTCTGCGTCAGGCATCGCATCAGATTTGTCATATTTGAGGATGCGGCGTTCATCACGCTCTGAAGATCTTCCAAAAAATGACAGGACCTTCACTTCGTCTTCTTTTATTCCTGTCCTCTGAGCGTGAAGTCACGCAGTCTCTGCCATCCTCACTCGTCGAGCGACCAAATTTTCGGCACTTTTACAAAGCACCGACCGCAGCGCAACCATCATCCGTCATGAAGCTGTGATCAGCAGCAGAGAATGCGAGATCTAATGCTTAGAAAACAAGCTAACTCTATGCATAGTCTTCTTCAGCCACCATTGAATTTACATGCAGTGCATGTAGACATAAAAAAGAATATAAACAGTGACCGTCGAAACATTTATTTTTACTCTTAATCAAAACTACTCGTAAGTGAACACCTCTTCTGAAACGACATTAAGAAGATTTTCTAAGAAAATTACGTATTATGAAATGGTTTTTAATTTACGTGTTGAAAAAGAAACAAAAAAAAATTATGTAAAACAAATGTAATTTTATATTTTTCTTCAGCATTAATGGAGAGGTCTTGAAATCAAAAGAAAGGCCTGTCTAGTGTCTCGTTCATTATTACCAACAGCCATTTGTTTGACCACTTACCAATTGTATCACTTCCTTTCAGAACTGCTTACATTGACTTTTTAGTCAATAATAAATCCGAAAAAATAACAAATTATAAAGTAAAAACAGGAAGAAAAAGATATTTTTAAAACTTAAATCTTTTAAAATATTCTAAGATATCAAAAAATCCCGTGTGTGGCGCTTCTCTCATCGAATTTAAATGTAATAGATAACTCAACGACGAGTTGCCTGAAAGGAGGAGTTGTCACGAAAATAACTAGAATATAAACACCAAGGGAAAACATTTACCGAGAAAAGTTATTAAATAATTAAGTTATTCATTGCATTTAGCAATAATATGAAATAAATTACCGGCTGTATAAGTTAACAAGACTAACTTACAAACGGACAGCGCTTTTAACAGACAAGAATGTTTGTCTGTTAAACCTTCTAACCTTAACGTAGAAAGTCCATGCTTTTATATCACTCTAAAGTGCAGAGGATTACAAAATCACGACTCTGATTCAATTTTTAAAATTTTACTTTCATTTGAGATTTTTAATTCGGGTATCCAGTGACTTCACGCCACTCCAGAGGCATTTGTCAATCCTTATTTTTAAATCCCGCGCCAATTTCTCTGGACGCAGTGCCCGCGAGCAGTAGTAAGCGTGTTACCTAGCCCACAACTTTGACATGCCTGGCCGCGACCTGCGACCTGTAGTGTCGGGGCGTCGCTGGGCACCCAAGTAAAATTCCGTTATATTCAATATAACATAGGTTCCTGATCATGCGAGTCCCGGATAACAGAGGCTTCGGGTTAACAGAGGAAGTTATCAGAAAAATTGGAAAACGGAAGACGTTTGTATAAAGAGCATGTTTGAGTTGTACGAAGCAAGTCGGAGTGTGCGCTACGCGATGTGTCTAGTAATACAAGAACGTCCATGAAGTCAATAATTACGAATTCGCTCGTCCAACACGTGTTTGTCGTTGGAATTGCCACTCAGTTGCATTTGTTTATGTATGGCTATAGTGACCGTGGCCATTCATTTATATTCCGTTCTGTAATTTGTATTGCGAATTTTGAAATGAACTCCGGAATATCGGAGATTTTTCGAATCCGAGGTTGTCTCGAGCCAAATTTCCTTCGACATTCGCGAATTTGCTGCAAATAGAATTTGGGGAGAGTTTACAACGAGTGAGTATTCGGCCAGTTCAAGATTTTTCCGACATATTGCACTTCTGCTTGACCGTCATCATTATTATGTATTCAGGAAATCATCGCCCATTCCTGGAATAAGCGACTCTCGAGTAAACAATAGTAACTGAGTTTTTAATACTTTTTTGAAGGTCTGGACATGGCTTGTTGCACTTGCTGAATTCCGATATGATGGTAGAGTTGAAAATTTGAGAATGGCGGAAGCATCCTTAAGTGTTAACATTAATTATTCAAAGTAGAAGATATTTCTTTTAAACAATAAATTTGTTATACATTGAAACCTAGCCCCGGCGAAACAAGTTTACTGTGTCAATTATCGACGTTTATTATTAGGGGGCATATTTAAATGAAATTAATTTTTTTCCTTTTCACTTTAGAACAATGCCGTTTAGTATAGAAATTCATTTTATCTTACGACAAAAGGAAATGACCCGTTTTTATAGGTCATTATTGTGCATTGTTTTCCTAATTTCTACTAATAAGTCATTTTTTATCTGTTTCTCTGATTTTCAATGCATTTTTTGCTGATTTCGTCGATCTTAATGTATTTTTTAATGGAACTTGCTTCAAATCATGTTTACGAGATGCAACAAATGTTCTTCATAGAATTTACTCAGTAGCCTATTCGATTTGTTCGTTCAGAAAATGTTTTGTCAGCCGTTCTGAGTATGTTTTTCATGTGACGTATATCAGCGCGATTGCCGGTTCGGCCGATTTCGGGATAACTGAAGGCAGAGATTTCCTAATAAAAAAAACAGTCCACACCAAAAGTTTGCCAGCTGAGTTCACTCGAACGAATGGAAGAAGCCTCGATGACATCAGTAACGTATCCAACAGCTTGAGTTGTTCATCGGAACTGGTTTTGATAAGACTTTTTACGTCATTTTTCTTTCATTTTAGGGCATTTTTAAAGCATTTTAAGAGCATTTTATTGATCACTTTCGGCGCTGTTTTAGGTCATCAAAATCCGCCCCCTATTTATTATTATCATTATTATTCTGTTTCACAGAGTTACGCGCATCCGAAAGCGTCCCGAGGGTTGTGCTCCACTGTGGCCGGGGCAGGGGCAAGGGCGGGGGCTTCTGGGAAGCGGCGTCCGGGGCGGGCGGGCGCCGTTCCGGGAGCCCCAACCCACCAAGGTCCGGGAGGAGCAGAGCGGAGCGGAGCGCCTGCAGCTCCTGCAGCGCCGCATTCCGCAGATAACGCGGCGGCGGCGGCGGGCGATCCGCACGCGCATTCGCACGCGGCGGCGGAGCCAGGCCAGGGTCAGACGAGCAAAGGGCGAGGAAGGTCCGTCAGGGCAAGTCAGGCCGGGAAACGACGGTGAAGGTAGTACAGGGCGGCAAGGGCAGCAATCGGCGCTTAGGCCAGCAAAGGGGCGGTTAGGGTGGTAAAGGGCAGTTAGGACGTCAATGCGGACCTTCAGTGACAAAGAGAGATTAGGGCAGCAGGGCAAAGAACGGTTACAGCGGTTAGGTGGTTATTATGGCAGAGAGCAGTTCGGCTTTTAGGGCGGCGACGACGAAAGCGGGAGAGTGAGAGAAGGCAAGGAGAATAAAAATATCACTCTCAGAAAGTATTTTCCGAACTTTTAGAAAGGAATACCTTCATATTGATAAATGCATTTACATCTACTACTATTAGACAATATACACCACAGAGTAAGACCAAAAATACTGGAATATACATAATGAAGGGGAACGATAACAAGAATTCAACAAAACACCTGAACACAATTTTAATGTGAAGAAAGAAGGTTATTGCCATCTGTAGAACATGCGTGAGGGAGGGAAACGAATGAAGGGAGACGCGTGGCCCGCGTCAGTCTGTGTTGAGGTCCACGCGAGGACCAGAGACGCGGGCGCAGCGCAGAATTCTCGACTTCGAAGCAAAGACATCGCCCCACGCTCGGCTAACACAACGGAGGGTACGAAAGGTCAAAGCCAACGCACTTAAGGTAGCACAATACCAACTAAAAGGGAACGGACAACAATCTAACCTATTAAGATCGAGATTAAATTTTTAAATGAGCAATTTTCCTTTTAAAAATCCAGTTTTTCGAACCTTTCATTAGAGAAAATTGGAATTCACTTCAATGGTAACACAGACTTTTCACGCTGTAAATTACTAGCTTATTTTGTGTTTCGAAACGAGCTACAGTGATCAATAGACTGTTGACATGAGGTAGTTCCATATGCCGGAGACGGTGGAAGAGAAGGGCAACAGAAAGAAAACTGAAAAAAAAAACAAAAAAAAAAACATCCAAGTGGGAACAATGCAGCGAGGGTAGTACGAACTTTCAGGATTCTTATGAAGGAAATCTTTAGAACTTTGCAAGAACGACTAATGATTTAAAGCATTGTCTCAGTTTTTTTGTTGTAATATTTAGAGGCTGCGTTCCTGACCAATCAAATGTCACACAAATACACAGCTTGCGATTAGTGCATTAAAAACTGTTAATGGCAGAAGACGTTTCGGAATTAAACTTTGATTGTATGAAACTGTTCAGGTAATGAAATATAATCGCAGTAGTTCTATAGTTTTCTATGTCTTTGGAAACCAAGATATAAGATTTTTAAACCTGTAATTTCCACACACCAAATATTTGCTTTTCATCAACAGGAACGTTGACAATACGGCTATTTATGCAAAATTAGTTATGTTCTTTTTAATAACAATCCCAGTCACCTTCAGTGTGCATTGCCCCCTCTCAAGACGCTCTTCCTCCTCAGGTTGTGTGAATTCGCTGCAAAGTGAGAAGAGAAGATTAACTCTCCTTCTGTAAATCGAGTTTAACCCAGAGACAGCTTTGCCGCAGCGACTCTGACCAGGAGGTCCTGGGGTAGAGACCCGACGGCGCTGTTTTTTATAGTATCTAGATAGCTACGCCGAATTCAGTCGGTGTCTGAAGAGGAAATTCTCTGAACTGGATGCTCTGATTGGTAGTTTTCCGTGGTTTCTCCGATCATAACCAATGCGCGGCGAATGCTGAAGCAGTACCCTAACAAACGGGCCACGGACCACGCGCGATCTTTCCTTCCTCTTCCTTACTTTATCCTCTTCTTTTTCACACATATACATGCACTACACACACATATATACATACATACACTATGCTATCACTCTTGTCAGAAGTGCTATCAGGAGCGTAAGAGATTGTCCGGGAGAAGCGGATGATACCCCGCGAATCACATCTGCAAACCGACTGCAGTTCGCGTTGAATTTCACCATCCAGTAAAGAGAGAGACCGCCCCTCCCGAAAAACCATTCACTACTTTAACGGAACTAACGATCATAACAACGTGCCAGGCAATATTCACCAGTCCCCCTGCACCAGATGAACGCGTAGTACGTCGGGTCCTCTCTGAGCTAAGCGATCGCGTCAGAGGCGCCGAAGGGAAATGTGCATTCTGTGTGTGCCGATTTCTGATTTTGGCACCCGATGCCCTGCCAGTTGGAGCGTCGCAAGAATAACGCCAGGGATAATGAGCGCCGGGGCGTCATGTGCGAGTAGGCGACTGACGCGCACCGCGGCCTCCGTGGGCGGGGCGGGGCGAGGACGAGGCAGGGCGGGGCGGGGCGGGGCGGCGGCTATCGATTGACCCGGGGTCAGCGCCCGGGCTCCAAGGCGCGGGAGGTGGCAACGACGGGGGTAGAGAGCGGGAGAAGGCGCGGCAAGCCGCAGTGGCAGCGACGCTCTGCCGGAGATAACAAGGCGGGATTTCAATTGCATGTGTGGGTTTGTAATTACAAGGATTCTCTGGCGCTGAGGCTCCAGTGGCGGAGATGAAGTGGCCGAACAGGAGCGGCGAGGATGCAGCAATGAGGAGTCAGCGATGCCCTGCCCTTACATCCCGATGTAGTGGCAGGGATGCAAGGGTGATGACGTAACGACTGTACGGATGTAGTGGTGAGGATGCATAGGCGAAGATGCAAGGGAGCTGATGCAGGGGGGGGGATGCAAAGGTGGGGATGCAACTGTGGAGATGCAGGGGGATCCAGAGGGGATGCAGGAGCGGGGATGTAAGAGTGGGAATGAAGTATCGGAAAGGTAGTGACAGGCATGCTGTGTTGTGGAAGTAGGGACCGAGTGGTAGGGAGTCGGTTGCTGCAATGTGGCAAAGGGGAGCTCGCAGTAAAATGAGGGTGGCGGGGAGGCGGCAGAGGAGAACTTGCTGAAATGACAGAAAGAGGGACGGGGCGTTGCAGAGATATGTGCGACAGAGACGAAATCGAAGAATCACCTATAAAATAACAGGAGGAAAGGGCTGAAACGCTAAGTTCGTAACATCGTTCTTACTTTCTTCTACAAGTTGTATTTAACGAACTGAAATGAGGAAAGAGAAATTCCTACCCAAGGCTCTATTCTTGCTTTTTGAATGTGCTATGTTATGGTCTTTAAATTAGTTTCCATGTAATTACGCCTTTGTATTCACTGCCCGCATCCCCCACAAACGGCTCGAGTCAACCAGGGCCTGGAGCGGAGTCTGTAGCGATTGTTATCGAACCATGCACGGGTGCTGTACAACGGGCGGACAAGGAATGACAAGGCAACATCCCGAGGCGCACGAGGCGATGGGGGCGGCGCGGGGGCGGAGGGGGGCGAGGCCCTGGCGGGCTGTAAGCTTCCGTGGGCGTGGACCGGAGGGGTCGATGGAGCAGGCGAGTAGATCAGGCTGTTTGGGAATGGATACTGCAGAATAACAGTGAGATGGTGAAATGGATGAAAGGGTTGAGAGGGAAGTGCAAGAGGAAAAGGAATAAGTGAGAATATCGACAAATGCGCCATGAACGAGATGAAGTTGGAGGATTGCGTTCCTTGAACGAGCAGGCGTCTGAGTGCACTGAACGGAGTTTGGAGAGAGTGGGTTAGTGGGGGACGGGGGAGACCGATAAGTGCGGGTTGACGAAGATGAGCGAAGTGAGCAGAGGCAGGAGAGATGTGTGGGGTGACATATTTGACCGATTTTTCCCGCGCATATTTCTGTAATTATAGGCGTATATTCAGAATGTTCCGTTAAAATAGAGACTTGGCTACAAAACTTTTCATCTTTCGTAGAATCTATTAATTTGTGAGCGTTCATTGATTCGTAAGAGCTTGTCACAGTTTGCATTTTTTTTGTTTCTATAGATGAAAAAATACTTGTGTGAATGTTGATATTTTTGATAACATTTTTTTAAACCATGTCAGGAAAAAAAGGCATACAATGTACTTCACTTAGTTGAATATTTACGTCAATTATTTCTCTGGCGAGGCAAGGTAGATTATATTATTATGTTTGCACAAAAATGTATCTTTTCATTCCAAGCATCCATCTCCTGAATTTTAACAAGAAAGGTTTATAGAGGTAAAGAAGTATTGCATATTTTAATTGGATATTAAAGTGCATATTTCAGAAGTTTCAGGTCGTAAATGCATATTTTTAAAAGCATATATCAAGTTTTTTAGGGCATAAAAATTATCTTCCTACTTAGAGCTAAAGTAACTATAGCTTTCGGGTCTCAAACCGGTTTAGGTGGCTCAGGGTATCAACACGTATTACTGCAGGGCCTCTTTCCACAAAGTCTTTGGGTTTCACTCCAGACGGTAGCAGAATTGTCGACACTACCGCATTGCTAGGTCAAATTCAGCTACTGTCTGGAGGAAATTTCTAGCGGTCTGCTGCACTGATCTGTAATTTTTTCACGGTTTCGCCGCTCAACACCAGGTGAATGCCGGTGCAGTACCTTAACAAATGGGCTACGATCCGTGTGCGATCCTTACCCCTCACTTACATTTATGCCCACGCCACAACACATGTCGGGAGACCAGTCAGGAGCTTCGAGCTTGTTCCGGCGGCTTCCCATTGGTGGGAGACACCTGGATGAGAAAGCCACGGAAGCGCACGGGAAGGACGGCGCCGGATCTTGCTAACCAGCGGGGGAAGATGAAAACACGCACCTCATATTTTTGGGGCCAATTGCAATAGCGGTTGACGCGCTCGGAATCACCAATCAATCAATAGGGTCCTACATCGAAGGGGCGGGGCGGTGTGGAGAGGATTGCGATCGCCGCAGGGCGAGTCCCGCCTGCGCTACCTCGCCATGCGCCCCGTGGGCGGGGTGTGATATGCCGGAGCGGGCCTGGAGGGGGAAGGGAGGGGTGTGGTATGTCGGAGCGGGCCTGGGGGGGGGGGGGGAGGGGTGATGTGTAAGCAGAACGAACAGCTGGGAGGGGGTGGGGTGCGGTGCGGTGTCAGAGGAGAGGAGCGAGATGGAGGGGGGTGTGGTGAGGTGGGGAAGCGGGCCTGGGGTGGGAGGGGAGGGGTATGATGTGTTGGAACGGGGCCTGGGGCTGGGAGGAGTGGGGTGGGGTGCGGTGCGTGTGTCAGAGGAGAGGGGCGGAGATGGAAGGGGCGGGGTGTGGTGAGATATGGGGAAGCGGGCCTGGGGTGGGGAGGGGAGGGGTATGATGTGTTGGAACGGGCCTGGGGTGGGGAGGAGTGGGGTGGGGTGCGTTGCGGTGTGTCAGAGGAGAGGGGCGGAAATGGGAGGGGCGGGGTGTGGTGAGGTGTGGTGGAGCGGGCCTGGGGTGGGGAGGGGAGGGGTGTGATGTGTCAGAACGGGCCTGGGGCGGGGAGGAGTGGGGTGGGGTGCGTTGCGGTGTGTCAGAGGAGAGGGGCGGAAATGGGAGGGGCGGGGTGTGGTGAGGTGTGGTGGAGCGGGCCTGGGGTGGGGAGGGGAGGGGTGTGATGTGTCAGAACGGGCCTGGGGCGGGGAGGAGTGGGGTGGGGTGCGTTGCGGTGTGTCAGAGGGAGAGGAGCGGAGATGGGAGGGGGCCGGGGTGGTGAGGTGTGGGGAAGCGGGCCTGGGGTGGGGAAGAGAGGTATGATGTGTTGGAACAGCGGGCCTGGGGTGAGAGGAGTGGGGGTGGGGTGCAGGCAGTGTGTGAAGGAAAGGCGGAGATGGAAAAAGGCAGAGGTGGTGGTGTGGGGAAGCAGGCCTGGGGTGGGGAGGAGGGTATGATGTGTTGGAACGGGCCTGGGGGTGGGAGGAGTGGGGTGGGGGTGCGGTGCGGTGTGTCAGAGGAGAGGGGCGGAAATGGGAGGGGCGGGATGTGGTGAGATATGGGGAAGCGGGCCTGGGGTGGGGAGGGGAGGGGTATGATGTGTTGGAGCGGGCCTGGGGATGGGAGGAGTGGGGTGGGGTGCGTTGCGGTGTGTCAGAGGAGAGGGGCGGAAATGGGAGGGGCGGGATGTGGTGAGATATGGGGAA